>JAYMGJ010000500.1:0-17758 GCA_037178675.1 Scleroderma bovista
CAGTACTTCCCTTTAGGTTATGAGCCCTGTCTAGGCGACCTCCTGGTACGTCGTTATTCTCGTCGGCCAACGAGAAGATGCCCGGGAACACCGAAGACCAGTTCACTTGGAGATTATTTCTTGGTGTCATGCAGTTTCTACTTGCCACCAGAGGAGTGCAGGCCTTTTTGCACCCTCATCCTGTAATTTCCGCAGAGCTTTGCTTTGCTACGTTCTTGATCACTTTCTTCACTTTAGTCGTGGAACTGAATCAGACTCCTGATGGGAGACGATTCGTAGTACAGGCTAGTGCAGAGGATGCTCAGGGTCGATGGACCGTTACCCTTGAGCGAGAGCGCCGTGCACAATCTGCTCGGGAACGATCTGCTTTACAGTCTCAGGTGAGACGAGATGATGATCGACGTCTGTATGGCAATGGAAGTGCACCTACTATGGGTGAACTTCTACAGCATTATGAGTTTGACTGTAATGACCCGGATTATGCCAGAGATCCTTTAACTGGCTTACCGCGTTTACTTCCTCAGTATTCAGGACAGTTACCTTGGGGTGAGCGCCATATTCTCGATGAGAACGGTATCCCCTATGGGGGAAATCCTCCAGAGTATTTGTCGCTGGAACCGAGAGAGGGTCGAACCATTTCTGCGATGGTCCAGTCATTACCTTCCCCTGGTTGTACCAGTGGCGAGTTTATAGGATTGACTAACCAAGCCAACAGACATTTTCCTATTGAATTTCAGATAATACCTTCCTTGCCACCCCCGACTTATATTGACTCTACCGCCCAAGATCAAGATGTCATCCTATACCTCCGTTCCCAGTCTCGACACCGTACTCACCGAAGAAGCACTCAATCGGTTACTGGAACCAGTTCAGAATTCAGTAGAGCGGGAAGAATGGTTACGGTCCCTTTACGTCGGACCAGCTCGGACCCACCGATCCGCAACTCCGTTCTCTCTCCCGACAACTAGGGGAGAACCCTCTATGAGCATGGGTTTGTATACACCAACATCCCATCGCGCTCAATCCCCTCCTATTTTTGTCCCTAAACAACAGGAGAGAGAGTCATCCATCACCAGTACCGATCCACGCTATGATCCAAATGATGTGGTTTTCCACAACCCCCTCTTAGATCCACGCTATCTAGCGTTTCTTCTTCAACCACTGTACGAACGAGTCCGGAATCCCAACTCAAACTTCTACTCTTCCAGCATTGTACCTGTTGAGCGTATTATATCTGCTCCATGGTATCGCCACCCTGACCCAGTTGTGCATCTCGAGGACTTTGTTGTCCATTCGACTCACAACGACTTTTATATTCGACTGACTACATATAGGGAAGACCATCGCAGCTGTATCCTTGGATTTACTCCAGCGGTTGCAGACCTCTTTCCCACTGGCCAAGGCGACATTTTCTCCCTCTTCTTCCTAAAAGAGGATGTCTGCTATCCTTGGCTATGGAGTATTGGCTTCCAGATCGCTCGAAACAAGTCTAGGTTCAGGACTGCTTGGCTGCAAGGAGAAGTAGATTTTGGACAGGAGTTTCCTGGGAGATTTTTCCGTTCCCTGTCTTTCATCCAGATGAAGTTCGCTAAATTTGTCATTGACATCACAGATAATGTCATTAACCCAGCGGCAGCAAAGATTGCTGTCTGCGATCGAAAGGTGCTTGCTTCAAAGCTCGCCTTGGGTGTCGACGAACACGGTGACTGGATTCTTAGCCAAGATTTTTGGCAATACTTTACCAACACAAACCATACCAATATACCCCATGCATCCTTCCTCTCCCATACATTACGTCCGAGACGTACTTGAGTACATTTCTGCAGTTCATTATGATTCGAAAGTTCATCATCGTTTTGATCCATATTCTTTTCAGACTACTCTGTATTTCGTTAACACCATACATTCCACTGAAGATCATGTTCAGCTTCGACTATGCTCTTATATTCCTTTTGTAAAAATACCTGTTGAGTTTCAAGTTGCCAGCTACATGAAATATTCATTTCCTTCTTGTGCACTTAAAAGCTTGTCCTTTTATTCGAACAGTTTTGTGGAAATGATTGGAAGTGCTACAGAGCTACCCAATCCGCATTACTTTGCCAAGTTGGACTTCGCTTGTGCCGAGGATCTCGAGTGGCAACATACCCCAGGATATCATGGAGTGGAGTATTTTTCAAAAGAGGATCAACGAAAAGAGAATCAGAATGTTGAAGTCGCACGTGCACCCGGCATAAACCGTCGACAAAGTGCACACAAGACTGCGACCCATATTAGTGTAGACTTAGTAATAGTCCTCTTTAGAGCTCTTCGTTGCGCATGTGTTTTCCAAACATGGAGTACCCACCCATGTCACCTCCAACAGAGGTTCGGAGTTCGTCTCTCACTTCTACCGATCACTCGGAAAAGCACTCGGAATGACCTTACATTTCACCTCTGGCTATCACCCAGAAGGAGATGGTCAAACCGAGCGGACGAACCAAACACTCGAGCAGTACCTCCGAATCTACTGCAATTATCAACAAGACAACTGGGCCAAACTCCTCCCACTTGCAGAGTTCGCGTTTAATAACTCCCCTAGCGCAACCACTGGTGTCTCGCCCTTCTTCGCTAATAAAGGCTACCACCCCGACATCGCAGTCAACTCCGACTTGGGCCTCAGTTCTTCCCGCGCTCAAGAATATACCTCCGACCTCAAAGAACTCCATGAGTTCCTCCGCTCTGAGATGGCCCTTGCGCAACAGCGCTACCAAGGCCCCGCAGATGTGAAAAGATCAACTCCGCCGGATTTCAAGATAGGTGATCAAGTCTATGTGAAAGCAAAGTATTTCAGGTCTACACGCCCATCCAAGAAGCTCTCTGACAAGAATTTCGGACCCTTCGAAATAATAGCCAAACCTGGATCGCTCTCCTTCACGCTCCGACTCCCCGACACCATGAAGTCCATGCACCCAGTATTCCACGTGTCTCAACTCGAGACCTCCCACCAAAGCAGTATTCCCAATTGCGTCCAATCTCCGCCACCTCCGATCGAAGTTGACGGAGAAGTCGAATACGAAGTCGAAGAAATCCTAGACTCCAAGATCGACCGCAGAAGACGCCACTGCCAACTCCTCTACTTAGTCCGCTGGGCTGGCTACGCTGGTACAGATGAAGAAACATCGTGGCTCCTTGCCACTGAGCTCGACCATGCGGCTCAGGGGAAGTGATGGTGTCATAGGTCGGAATGAATATTCCTTGCTTCGAGAGGCGGTCCACGACGACTAGGATGGAGGTGAATCCATCGGAAGAAGGTAGTTGCTCGATGAAGTCCATGGATATGGAATGCCATGGGCGAGCGGGGATCGGGAGTTGTTTTAGTAGGCCGTAGGGTCTGTGCCTAGGGACCTTAGCACGTCCGCAGGATGTGCAGGAACTTACGTAGTCTTTTACGAAGGTGCGGACACCTGGCCAGGTATATTCCCGGCGGACTAGTTCCAAAGTGCGGTTCTGGCCGAAGTGGCCGGAGAGCGGATGGTCGTGCTTGTAGCGGAGGACTCTGAGGCGGCATTGGCAGATACGACGACTCTTCCATTTTCTTTAAGAAACCTATATGCTTTCAATCCAGACTCATATCCCAGAAAGATCATGGGTAGAGATTTTGGTTCGAGTTTATTGCGTTGGTCCTTTTTGACGAAGACATAAGCCAGGCAACCAAAGACTCGGAAATAGGATAAATCCGGTATTTTGCCTTTCCATAACTCCACAGGGGTTTTCCAATTTGATCTGTGAAATGGTTGGCGGTTATAGACATGCACGGAAGTCTCCAATGCAAACTGCCATAGATTAGGTGGAAGACAAGCAGAGTGTCTCATCGCTTCCTCCTTCTCCACCAACCAAGCTTCTCCACAAAAGTATCCTTATCCATGGTGGTCGAGAATTTCGACTCTGCATAAGGCTTGTAGCTTATAAAATCCTCGAAATGAGGAGTACAATGTTGAGATGCTCCTGAATCCAATAGGATCAGTGTGCTTCCATCCTTTTCTTTCCTACTACAATCTAAACAGAGAGTAGAGGCGCATGAAGAATGACAAAGAATACACTCAGCGTCTCGATTTGTCAGGAACAATGAACTCAAAGGATTTTGAACAGTTGGACGACGAGGTGGAACTGTATTCCGCTTTGCAATATCTAAGGTGGACTGAATCTGTTCATCAGATTCACTATCAGGAGAACGACAATAACGAAAGATTGGATGAGTGCTTTGGCACATTTCACAATCCAGTTCTCCTTGATAGAAGTGAACCTCGGCAGGGAAATCTAAAAAAGTCCATGCGACAATAATAGAGCGGGGAACACGGAAGTTTCGTTGAAACTCATACTCCTGGTCAAAAGTTCTACTGACATAGAAAGTGTCAGGACTCATCTCATTGAGAAGAACATGACCATTGAGATCCATGAAAGGGTACATTCCAGAATGATTCCAGAATTGTAGACACAATGAACTATTAGGACACAAGACGTCTAGTCTGGTCACTAATCGTACAAAATCCTCATCCTCTATCTCATCCCATTCATTCCAAGAAACCAAAGTTTCTGGATGGGAGAATAGGATGGGCGTGTCAGGTTCTGGAGTCCTAGATCGAAGGATTAACGCACAGGAAAAAGGGGCTTCAGACTCGTAAGTATCGATGATATCATCAAAACTTGATGGTCCCATGGACTCATCAGCCCACATGGCCCTGCAAGCCTCTTCAGAATAGGGAGCCATAGGTCTCTCCATGTTATACTCATCCAACTCAGCATTGAGAGACTCGTGAGTTGGAGATGCAGGAATCTCCGCTATTCCAGAGGTGGTAGAATCGTCTACCATCATGGCTGTGTAATCCTGAAAATCTGGTTCATCATAATACTGGAGGGACTCATTGAAGACAAGATGGGTTCCTCCTCCACGTCCTCGTCCCTTTCCTTTTCCTTGCTTTCCTCCTCCGCGACCGTGATTAAATCCTCCGCGATGATTGGTGCTCGATCCTCCAGTTGGAGGAGAGACAACCTGGGGTTGTTGAAGCAATACCTATATACGTAGAGGAACTGCTACTCCAACTCACCTGTTGGGTGGAGTGCACAACCAGAGATGGTAGCGGTAGCTGGTCAAGAGCTGTTATATTATATAAGCAATGAATGCTGTTTATATACAACAAATAGTGTGATGCGTGACTGTGACACATGACGTGTGACATGTAACATCTACTCTAAAGAGGACTATTACTAAGTCTACACTAATATGGGTCGCAGTCTTGTGTGCACTTCGTCGACGGTTTATGCCAGGTGCACATGCGACTTCAACACTCCCCCTCGCTGTGCTGCACATAGAGCACTTCAGCGAATAAGGCGCTAGATGCTGCCAGAGGGAAACTGTAAGCCTAGTTGAGCTCTGAACTTTGCGAATTTCTTGCGGGGTAAGTTCTTGGTGAGCAGATTGGCGGGATTCTCAGCACCATCAATAAAGAATAATTCCACGTTACCTTTCACAACTGACTCGTGGATTCCATGGTAGTGGATGTTGATGTGCTTGGAGCGAGGCTCCGTTACAGGGTTGGATGCCATGAATATGGACCCCTGATTATCACTGCAAATCAGGATAGCTTTCAGCTTATAGCCAAGCTCACCGAGTAAACTCCGAATCCAGGTAACTTGGCGAGCGCAATCGCTCAAAGCCATGTATTCAGCCTCA
Source organism: Scleroderma bovista (assembly GCA_037178675.1). Classification (NCBI taxonomy): domain Eukaryota; kingdom Fungi; phylum Basidiomycota; class Agaricomycetes; order Boletales; family Sclerodermataceae; genus Scleroderma; species Scleroderma bovista. The sequence continues at coordinate 5,711 of JAYMGJ010000500.1, forward strand.
GTGGACAAGTACACAATAGTCTTCTGTGCACGAGAAGTCCAACTGATGAAGCCATCTGCAAGCTTCAGGTAGAAACCTGTCTGTGAGAGGCGAGAGATAGGGTCTGATCCCCAATCTGAGTCCGTGCACGCAATCAGGCCAGCACCGGATCCACCATTGTACACTAGGGAGTAATTAGGTGTACCAATCAAATAGCGACAAATATACAGTGCTTTGGACAGGTGGTCCTGGGATGGGTTCGCAGCATGGCGCGAGAGATGGGTGACTGCAAAGGCAATGTCGGGCCTAGTGCCTAACATAAGGTACAGAAGGGACCCAATAACTGTCTGGAAACGGGAGTGGAGTTCCGCATCAACAAGCTCTGTATTTTTGGCAGCATAGTAGCCAGCCGGCAGTGGGGTGCTTGCAGACTTTGCATTTAGCATGCTGCAGCATTCGATGACCTTTTGGAGGTACACGCATTGATCCAGGTGGATAGCACAACCCTTGCGAGTGATTCGCATTCGGAGGAACTCCTTAGGTTCTCCAAGGTCTCTGCACTCCCATTTGCGCATGAACTGCGCTTTGATGGCATCAACAACAGCCTTGTTAGGGCCACAGAACAGAGCGTCGTCAACGTAGATAATACCGATGACGATGTTGGTGCCTTTCTTCTTGTAGAAGAAGATGCCTGCTTCAGACTTAAGGCGCTCAAACCCGAGCTCTTTGAGAGACTCATTGAGTGTGCGCCACCAAGCTAGGCCGGCCTGTTTGAGGCCATAGAGGGCACGCCAGAGGCGGAGCACTTTGCGCTCTTGCCCAGGAACTGCAAACCCTTCGGGTTGTTCCATGTAGATCTCTTCGTTGAGCTTGCCATACAAGTAGGCGCTCCGAACGTCAAGTCCAGTGATATACCAGTTTTCAAGTGTGGCAAGCGCAAGCATGAGGCGCACTGTTTCAAAGCGCATGACTGGTGAGAAGACCTGGTCGAAATCTAATCCCTCGACCTGGGAGAAGCCTTTCGCTACTAAGCGGGCTTTCTTGCGGCCATCCAACTTCACGTCAAAGACCCATCGATTCTTTATGACCTTCCGGTCTCGGGAACAGTCAACTAGCTCAAAGACTTTGTGCTTTTGCAGCACATCGAGCTCTTCTTGGCAAGCAAGTTGCCAGAGTTTCTGCTCAGCTTGGGGTAAGCGAGCAATGTCCTTGTAGGACCAGTTGCAGACGGGGCTTCATGTCAACGCAATGTTGACAAATATCCATTTTTTATTTTTCAGATTATCCCGTGACCACATTGCGATATGCATTCATGTCGTGAACGTTTGTTGATATCTACAAACAAGCCATGCGCAAACAGCAGCTATAAGTAAGTTGTGTCCTGCCATTCATCGTCCCAACCCAACCCAACCCAAACTTTGTTCCAGCTGCACGCTCCCAGCTCTAATCACATGCAGGCCTCAAGCAATGGTCTCTATCGCAACGCAGACAAAGAAAACTATAGAGGTTAGACTGGCCAAACAACAACGCAGATCACGACTGACAATGTTCAAAAAAAAAAGTGCCTGGTGGTCGGGTGCGCCGACCATTGGAAAAAGTGAGGCAGGCTGTGGATGAACGAGAAGAGACGGTCCAACGCCGTGATGCCAAGGCCCAGAAGGACCGTGAATGTCGCCGCCGCCGCCGCCACTTAATGGAGGAAGGGAGCGAGAACAAAGATGAAGAAGACAGTGATGAACTCGAAGAAGATGACCTCGAAGATGAAGAAGGCACTCATGTAGGTCATCCCATCATTTTTGTTGGGTGCTGCACTGACAAAATATCATGTTCAGTTTAGTAGCCATCCCGTTCCTACTAGGCTTAGTGAGGTGCCTAGGCAACGCCCCCTCACGTACAGCAAGAGCAAAGTTCCCAAGGTGGTGGGCGGAAACATTCCCGACCCCAGCTATGAAGTAAGTACTATGGAGTATTGTAGTCAAAAAGTATTCTCATCAGGACAGGGAAACTTCTTTGGCTCGGATGGTGAAGACGCAGGACCAACCGTGCACAAACCTTTGTCAGAACGACAAACCGTCCAACACAAGAAAAACCGCCGTGTTGAACACGCGAGCTCCGAAGGTACTGTGACAGACACCACGAACTGGTGAGACCATCAATCCATTGTGCAAACAAGTTTTTCATTGAGCATACTAGCAGTGATGTTCGTGCTAAGAGGCGATGGGAACCCATTGAAGAGGACAGTCCAGAGACAACCGTCGTCAAGGCGCAAAAGCTCACTGAGCACAAAGGTCGTCCACACGCCAGGGACTACAATGATGTTACCCAAGAGTTTGTCAACGCGGCCATTGGAGACTATCGGGCACGCCTGTGTGCCGAGAGTCCGATGCCTGACCATACACAGGAGACGGCTCTTCTGAATGCATCTTGGGCCAAGGCACTTCAGACTACAGGAGTTAACCTTGTGCAGACACCCCAGCTTGCCAAACTCGTAAGTGCTGTACCAGTCGTCTCAGTATTATACTATTATGATTTGATATAGATAACCAACCGTGGCTCGCAAGTTCACGGCGAGCTCAAGGCCAAGGTTCGCCCTCTAGTCGAAGTCATGTTCAATTTCCACAGCAGCCAAACTAAATCGTCGATCAAGAAGAATCGCGCCCTAGCGGAAGGACTTAAAGAGGGTGCAAGCTTCACATTCAAGGTTTGGTGTCCTGCATGGCATGCTGGTTGTAACAACTGATATTTTGTGGACAGCATAGGGCGCTCCTGCAAGACGAGCGTCGCGGCTTTCTCTTTCTCAAGGCACCAATCATACAGAAGATCATCAATACCATGTGGTTCACAAATAAGAACAACAAAGGCATCAAGCACCATACGTGGTTCAAACCATTCCCTCTGCCCACTCTTGCATTGGTGCTGACGGCAGTAAGTGTTATTTGCAATGTTTGTTGCTGGGTTGTTTGTTGCTGATGTCATGGCATAGATCGAGTGCTGCATAGATGAGTGGGTAACAGGCACGTGTGCGGACACTGCTTTTACAGTCCACGACTACCGTACTGCATATGAGTCCCACCTGAAGTGTCTGCAGGACTTTGACGAGGCCACAAAGGAGTATGGCGTGCTCAAGGGAATTTGTGCAAGAATTTATGAGGACGGGCGGTGAGTATGTAGTCTGCATTAATTACAGATACTGACTGTCTAGCTAGTGTGCATTCAGGAGCACCTGCACTCACCACGGCGCCTCAGAATGTGGTGTCGGCACAAATTATTGCAGCCGCAATCAAGGAACACCAGGAGGGATCGACGACAGAGGATGAGTCGGATTGATTAATGTAGCTAGCTTTGTGTCAAGCATGAAATGAATTATATTGCATTTTGTACTGCATATTGCCTGATTAAGAAATAGAAACTATGTTGTGCTATACTGATGTGATAGCAAATGACAATGGAAGTATTCCAATGGCATTGTCAAGACCGGTTCTTCACCGATCTGATCTCTACGAGGGGTCAGGGGGTCAGGGGTTGGTCTAGCGGTAAGACCGAGATGCTACGTAGCGTAGTCGCGCTTCCCGAGTATTAGGAAGGCTGACCGAGGGTCTGACGGAGAGTCCGAGGGTAAACGGTCTACGACCGAGTGCTTGCACGAGACAGAGACGGAGAGTCCAAGGGTAAACGGTCTACGACCGAGTGCTTGCACGAGACAGAGACGGAGAGTCCGAGGGGAGAACAGATGAGAAGTATCTTATTCAATATTCGAACTGAAACTACAACAGACCGAGTATCTAGGTATTTATACTGAGTGGAACGGATGAGGCAATGTACGGGAAGTCGGGATTACCGACGAATGACGAGCGCAGTCGCGCTGCACGCTGAGTAAGTACGGTAAGTGCGATAACCGGATTACCGATGAGTATCGTATTAGTAATGCAACGGGACGGGAACGTATAGTAACCGGAAACGAGAAAGGAAACATATTAGGTAATAGTACAGAGAGACAGATCGGACAACGCGCTCACCGATCGGTGGCGATACAGGACAGATAGAGAGAAACGGAAAAGGGAGTACATACAATAAAACAGACGGCGAATGCGTGGACGCGATCGGACAATAGGGTACAGGGTGATCGGATGTCACAGTCATGACAGGCATGATAGAAGCTGAGGGTTCTATATCACAGTATATAGTCTTGGTAGCCTCCATAGCAGCCTTGCTACAGTGGATATATATTTACATGTCAGACTATGGCCACTATGGAGTACTATAGATTTCATGCACAGTGCTATATTGCCTTTATATTGGGGACTTGTCGATGGAGCTTTGAGTGCTATAGAGGCTATATAGTACTATATTGCCAAGTATTTTTTTCCTGATGAAGCCTTCTTGCCACCACGTTGGGTGTGGCCTCCCTGTCCTTGGGCAGGAGCGTTTCTGCTCATACTGCCGTTGGACCCGCCTTGCTGCTGCTGCTGGGCGAACTTTGGGTTAGCCGGCTTGCGCTTCACAGCGCTAAGCTTGTTGGCCTGGGGGCCCTTACCACCACCGCACGAAGAGGCACCTTTCTGCTCAAAAGAGAGCATAGCAGCCTTGACGATGCCATCGGGCTTCAGATTCTTAATCTTGTCCAGCAACGTCTGGCTGAGGATTTGAGCTACAACCTCCATGGTGGGAGGGAGCTTGCAAAGGATAATCATTGCCTGCACGGGGGCCGGGAACTCGAAGCCAGCGTCCTTCAGATAAGCAAAGTGGCTAAGCACCTTGGTGATAGCCGGAGCAGGATGGGAGCCAGCAGGAATGGTAGTCGCCAGGAGCTTGCTAAGCTCAGCGTAGGCAGAGCCAATACTGGGGGTGCTGAAGTTCTTCTTAAGGTGGTCCCAGACATCCTTTACACTATCAAGATTCAAGACAGCGACCTGGATAGAGGGGGTGAGGTGCAAGGTGATATTACCAAGTGCTCTCTTGGTGTTGTCGTCCCACTCTTTTCGGTCATTGTGACCGTCAGCGGGTTGCGTCGTCAAGTAAATGTACCATTGGCCTTGTGCCTGGAGGTAGGCCTGCATAGAGGTGTGCCACTGCTGCCAGTTGGAGCCAGTGAACACGGGAACCATTTTGTCGAGAGCGCTGGACATGGTGATATTCTGTTGGGAGTCAACAGAGTCAGCAAATGAATGTGACAACAGACAAGCAAGAAAAGAAGAAAACACCTGAGTGCTAGTGAAAGCACTTCTGTCAACAGCTAACTCATGACTAGGTCATGCCAGCGCAAGTCATCAACGATGTTCGCCATGGTTGGCGCAAGTCATTGACGAACTTCGCCTGGGGCAATCCAGGTGCTCAACTAGGAGCTCACTGTCTGGTGCAAGTCGTTGACCGACTTTGCCTTGTGGCTGTGCAGGGGCTCAGCTAGGAGCTCACTGTGGTCCACAGCGTCAAGCTAGTTAAAGCGACGCTCAGGGAGCCGGAGCGCTGTCTGGTGCATTGCTGCACACAGTGCGCTCACAGGGCTCATAACCTGTTGAAGCAATACCTATATACGTAGAGGAACTGCTACTCCAACTCACCTGTTGGGTGGAGTGCACAACCAGAGATGATAGCGGTAGCTGGTCAAGAGCTGTTATATTATATAAGCAATGAATGCTGTTTATATACAACAAATAGTGTGACGCGTGACTGTGACACATGATGTGTGACATGTAACATCTACTCTAAAGATGACTATTACTAAGTCTACACTAATATGGGTCGCAGTCTTGTGCGCACTTCGTCGACGGTTTATGCCGGGTGCATGTGCAACTTCAACAATTACCATCAGACTGATAGCGCTTGACAGGCCAACTACCACTGCCAAATGAAGAAAAAAACCCCTAAAGAAACCTAATGGTTAGATACTGGTAGTATATTTGAGACCCTACTGTAGCCAGACCTAAATTAGAAGTAGACCCCTGTATCACAGGGGGGTCATTACACCAGACTGGCAAGCACAGCCACAATTTCCAAAAAAGGAAATAGGGGTCAAAGTCATAGCCACCAATCAGGGGAATCCAGATATGGTCTTACCTAAGCAACTCATTATGATTTGATGGAGCTATGGCCAAAATAATTTTTAAACGTGATGCAAAAAAAAGAATAGCCCCTATTTTGACTAGCAAAATTGCGTAGTATTCATTAGCACATGTCCAAACATGATTATATCAGCATCAGCAGTGCCACTCCACTCAGAATCTGTCCATATATGGAAATAGTTGACTGGCAATATTTCCCACCCTTGGTATGCACTTCCCCTGCCTTCCTGGGCTTCATCCCTGGCACATATACAGTGCACATAGTATCCTGCATGTCATATTAGTATATAAGAGCACAACTGGATCCTTATGTCAGTGTATAAGGGCCTCAGGATAAATGGAGAATATTTTAGGGGTAAAAACAAAAAAATGTTTGCATTTTTGAACCACTTGACATATCCATTTGGAAACTACATCCCCTTCAAGGGGCCATATATGCCCACAACATATCATAGCCACTTGGCACAAGGTGGACCCTCTGATGTGTTGATTCATGTTCTTCTCCTGTACACATATTCCTCTGACAGGCCATTACCAAGAGGGATGGTGCATGTCAGATGGTCTAGGGTGGTGGTACTATACCATGACCATATGGGTATCAAATATATTTGCCATCTGACTGCTTGAAGATGAGCAATTAAAGAAATCGCATGTTTGCAACAATAGGGGCTGTATGGGTTCCCAGACTAGGTATCATCAATCTGACTATCTCAGCAGCTGGGGGGTATTATATAGTAGCTATACAATGACCTCAGGTCCATGCCACAATGTGGTGAAGATGAGGAGTGAAAACAACATTTAGAAGGTGTGGGAAAATGTATTCAAAAATGCGGAGACTTGCAAAACATATGAAACATTTGCCATATTACACAACACACAGCACTTTGCATTCTACAAATGATGCCATTGAGTTACTGGCATATAATAAGGCTTCCTGAATATATATTGTTCTCTAGTTAGATGACAGTTCACCTCAGGTGCTACCTTGGTGTTAAGACTCATCTACATTGTAGGATTGAAATCCATACAGTTATACTGTGTACATTTTCGCATTTTTGACATTTCATCAGTGCTAACAAAGGCATGTAGCATAAAAGGAGTCTATTGAGTGAATAGCAACTCAATGAGATTATTTTTAGAGTGCCAGGTGCTGTGTGCTGTGTAATATGGCAAATGTTTCATATGTTTTGCAAGTCTCCGCATTTTTGAATACATTTTCCCACACCTTCTAAATGTTGTTTTCACTCCTCATCTTCACCACATTGTGGCATGGACCTGAGGTCATTGTATAGCTACTATATAATACCCCCCAGCTGCTGAGATAGTCAGATTGATGATACCTAGTCTGGGAACCCATACAGCCCCTATTGTTGCAAACATGCGATTTCTTTAATTGCTCATCTTCAAGCAGTCAGATGGCAAATATATTTGATACCCATATGGTCATGGTATAGTACCACCACCCTAGACCATCTGACATGCACCATCCCTCTTGGTAATGGCCTGTCAGAGGAATATGTGTACAGGAGAAGAACATGAATCAACACATCAGAGGGTCCACCTTGTGCCAAGTGGCTATGATATGTTGTGGGCATATATGGCCCCTTGAAGGGGATGTAGTTTCCAAATGGATATGTCAAGTGGTTCAAAAATGCAAACATTTTTTTGTTTTTACCCCTAAAATATTCTCCATTTATCCTGAGGCCCTTATACACTGACATAAGGATCCAGTTGTGCTCTTATATACTAATATGACATGCAGGATACTATGTGCACTGTATATGTGCCAGGGATGAAGCCCAGGAAGGCAGGGGAAGTGCATACCAAGGGTGGGAAATATTGCCAGTCAACTATTTCCATATATGGACAGATTCTGAGTGGAGTGGCACTGCTGATGCTGATATAATCATGTTTGGACATGTGCTAATGAATACTACGCAATTTTGCTAGTCAAAATAGGGGCTATTCTTTTTTTTGCGTCACATTTAAAAATTATTTTGGCTGTAGCTCCATCAAATCATAATGAATTGCTTAGGTAAGACCATATCTGGATTCCCCTGATTGGTGGCTATGACTTTGACCCCTATTTCCTTTTTTGGAAATTGTGGCTGTGCTTGCCAGTCTGGTGTAATGACCCCCCTGTGATACAGGGGTCTACTTCTAATTTAGGTCTGGCTACAGTAGGGTCTCAAATATACTACCGGTATCTAACCATTAGGTTTCTTTAGGGGTTTTTTTCTTCATTTGGCAGTGGTAGTTGGCCTGTCGAGCACTATCAGTCTGATGGTAATTACCATACTCCTAGGTCAAATACTACAATAATGGGTGTTGTCCACCACTTCGGTGCATTCCATCGATCATTCGCATTCTAGCTTTCACCTGACATCCCAACCACCTTATGTGGGTGGTAGCGATGTTGGAAGTTTTGTGGCAGATACTGTTCGTTCGTCTGCCACTCCAACGCACTCCATCGACCCTTCATATTCTCACCTCCATCCAATGATCCAACTGCCTCAACAGTATATCCGTCCAACTCCCTACCCACCAGAACTTGGTGTTATTCGCAATGTGCGCGCATTTGGGCCAATGCGCTGAACTGAGGAAGACCATGGTCAACTGATGCGCCTCAGCGTAATCCAGGCAAGTCACTGCTTTTACATCAGCAAATCGTCGTATGTCTGAATGACCTGAGATTCATCTGAATGACCTGGGTGTCTGACCATGCCTGGGAGATGCCTGGGATCAGGACACACTCTGGAGCCAGACTCATCAGACAGAATTCATACCCATGTTCCAGGCATGATGTCAGACATAACTACAGATAGAATCAGGTCATGACCAGAGCCCATCAGACCATTCAGACAATGAGCACAATGTGTCCAGACAATCCCAGACTGCAAGTGCACACCTGCACAACAAGTTATTAACTAAAACACAAGCATATTTGCCTGGTGGTCAATGTACTTATTTACTTAGTAAGCCTTAAAGGCATCTAAAGACTTGGAGAAGTGGAGGTCAACAGGAATAAATTCACAGCCATAAACTCCTATAAGGTGTGCACCCTGGACCACCGAATCCAGAGCAACAACAGATTGGACACGCCGTCCATTGTTATCCACTTCCGGCACCACGATCCACATCCCCATCAACTTGTCGGGCTCGTCAGCTATTGGGATAAACCAGTCAAGTAATGCGCACGAGTAGCGGTGTCCTACATGTATGCAAGAAAAGAACAGGCACACCCTTCCCACCAGAAGACTACAAAAGCCCTCCATCTCCACACCTCCCTTAGCCACATATACACAGTCGTAGCGTGGAGGGCCCCCCTGCCAAGAGGGTGTTGCACGGATTATTTCATGGCGCATCCCCCCTACACCCGATTGATCACTTGGTGCACAGAACGTTGCTGTAGCAGAGTGAAACACGCGTACTTTGCCTTGAAAGAGTGGGCAGACGCGAAGGTCTGTGCGATCCCCTGGTATCTCGGCATCAGGGTAGAGCTGGTCATAAAGGAAGCGTCAAATTGCCTCTTGCAGTCCCTGGAGACCGAGATGGTCTGCTACATCTGCGACTGCACCAGACACGCCATACACTGCACAAACAATATGTTGATAGAGTAGGGTATCAATTGAAATCACAGATGCACCTGGGCAAGATGCTAGCTCGACTGTATAGGTTGCTGGGTCATCATCCACAGCACCACCTTCCTCATTTTCTATGTCTACCCTCATAGCCTCCAGTCCAACCGGAAGAAGTGGTCCATCCAACATACCACATTTCGTGAACCATCTTCGTGCTGCAGCTAACTTGTCAAGCCGTTGATTTGTAACGAGCATCTGTCCAAGTGTGTTGAACTTGTTGGAGCGGTGCCAAGGTTCCTTCACGGCTCTGATGTGTTTTGACTCTGTAATTGATGAACACAATCCATTTGGCACGCCAAATAATTCGATAAGTTCGCGATAATGCACCATGGCATGTTGGCGTGGGAGGGATAAATGGACACATACACCGGTTGTAATGAAAACGGTGCATTCTTGATGGAAGCGTTCCACAGCCATGTCAATTGCATCGAGAGTTTCTTTGTTGAGGACTGAATGCCAGACCAAATAACAGAAGTCCAGAAATGCACTCAGTGCACACACCATGCCGGGGGGAACATGTCCAGCTATGGCTGGCAAGTATACCTCATGCACACAGATATAAGCAACATCCTTAGCTGAAATGCAGGAATTACTTACCTTCATTAGCGCCTTGGAATCATTGCCAGTCCATTGTTTGAACCCCTGGCCTTCTGGAAATCACCGCAGCGCAGGAAAGGACGGCACAGCTGCAATCCTATTAAGAAAAATACCTGTCTCAACAAGGTTGTAGTGGCTGGATCACAATCGCTCACCTGCGATCGATGTCAGCAATGATTTCGCCGGCACACTGTTTTCCATGCTCAAGCTCCAGGTAATCATTAATCCAAGTGACAATGTGGTCTTTGAAGGTGCCCTTGATCAGTTGATGAAGAAGGTCCGGGGCGATTAGTTCATGGATGTCAGCACAGGGAAAGTACAAAGTGAAAGGCTATTAAATTCTAGTAAGCCACGCTGGAAACAGAATTATGGACATACTACACATGCACCACAATGTCGGGCACGATGCCATAATCATTGGATAATGTTTGGGGATCTAGGACATTGAGGAGCGCCTCGGAAAGTTCGTGGGAATGACGCCCACTGCCTCCATCCAAGTTATTGTTGCGGGCGGTGCACCTGATGGTAAACAGTAAGTTAAATTGTGTAGAAGTATTGCGTCAACTCACCATGGACACCATCCCTGCACCACGCAGGTCAATAGCACCTGTTCGGGATAGTCCACACAATGTAGGGACCAAGTCCATATACAATGCGTTGAAAATGGCTGTCTGGACACAATGTGACCGCTGGCTTAGTCATTGTCACGACCGTGACATCCGATCACCCTGTACCCTATTGTCCGATCGCGTCCACGTGTTCGCCGTCCGTTTATTGTATGTACTCCCTGTTCCGTTTCTCTCTATCTGTCCTGTATCGCCACCGATCGGTGAGCGTGTTGTCCGTTCTGTCTCCCTGTACAATTACCTAATATGTTTCCTTTCTTGTTTCCGGTTACTATACGTTCCCGTCCCGTTGCATTACTAATACGATACCTATCGGTAATCCGGTTATCGCACTTACCGTACTTACTCAGCGCGCAGCGCGACTGCGCTCGTCATTCGTCAGTAATCCCGACTTCCCGTACATTGCCTCATCCGTTCCACTCAGTATAAATACCTAGATACTCGGTCTGTTGTAGTTCAGTTCGAATATCAAATAAGATACTTCTCATCTGTTCTCCCTTCGCACTCTCCGTCTCTGTCTCGTGCAAGCACTCGGTCGTAGACCGTTTACCCTCGGACTCTCCGTCAGACCCTCAGTCGGCCTTCCTATCATTCGGGAAGCGCGACTACGCTACATAGCATCTCGGTCTTACCGCTAGACCAACCCCTGACCCCCTGACCCCTCGTAGAGATCAGATCGGTGAAGAACCGGTCTTGACAGTATATTCGAACTCAAGTCTTGTACGAGTTCACAATCATCTATGTCCAGGACAATCCAAACCCACTCGCGCACTGCTCGCGCAAACAACCCAGAACCCTCAGTGTCCGACACTCGTCGGGCAGCTGCTTTGAGCGCCTTGACTAGCCTCAGGCGCTCACCCGACTCTGTCTCCCAATTCCAAGGCTTCTCCGCTCGGAGAGCCTCCTCCCCCGCTCAGCGTCGCCCACCTGGGGCCTTCGTCGAAGACCTCGGCGATGACCTAGGTGATGACCATCCCGATGACAATGGCCCCGGTGACGGTGGTCCCGGCGGTGATGGTCCCGACGACCCCGATGACCCAAACCCTGATGATGGCGGTGAAGACCCTATTGAGGGCATCCCCGACCAAGAAGAGGCCGGTCTAGTCATTTTCAATAACCTCTCCATCACTATCGACAGACTCGCGC
>JAYMGJ010000501.1:0-25068 GCA_037178675.1 Scleroderma bovista
GAAGCGATGAAGTCTGAGATATTGTGGTGTTGCTGATGGATCAATTCCCCTATTTATCCCAGATCTTCCCCATTGTTCTCCCATCAAACTTCTTGGGCAGTGCATCAATGACTTCTTCTGCTGTGCAAGTGACTTATCCCTTGCTTACTGATGCTCTCCTGTCATCAGTATTACTCTATCCCTTTCGCATTTTTGGTATATTACTCAGCTGATGACCCACTCCCTTACCAATCAGTCTTGTCATGCAGCTTACTCATTCCTTTACTCAGCAGCTTATTCATGCTCCCTATGCTTACTCATTCCTGCTTATCCCTTGCTTACTGATCGCTTACAAACCCCTTACAAAGCTCTTACCAATCCCTTACCAATCCCTGACAAATTCTGCTTATTCCCTTCTCTTTTTGTACTTCAATGCTGTGTCCCCCCATGTATTTAAACCCCTGGGCTCAGCCCAGTGAAAAAAGACCCCAATAGCACAATATTATCCCTCTCTCAGACTCTCTCAATCAGTATCCCCTCAGCTCTTTGAGTCTTGTAGGCTTCAGTGAAGGTCTAAAGACTCTGTTATTCAAGTTTTATTCAATCTATTCAAGTCAAAGTCTTTCTCTAGGCTCAAGTGGAGTCTAGCTTGTCAATCCTTCATCTCCCATCGCCCCTGGACGTAAGGAGCCCCCTTGCCCCTCTGCTGCACCAATCTCTAGGTGTAGTATCGCTACTTCAGTCCCACTCAACTCAATCCCCACTTTGACACTTCCTAGGCTTTAGGAAGAGTCCAGACCACTATCCCCTTCGTCATCTATTACTCCTGTACCCCAGGAGTATCCTGCATCACTGTCTGCATCACCCTGTTGGTGTAGATCCCCTCTTCCCCTCCTCAGCACATCCTCTCTGGACACCGCGGAGGTAAACCACCACTCGCACAATTTCGTAGTCCTTTGTTGGTGTTGTGTTTGGGTTGTTGTTTCGACCTAAACCCACACTTTGACTCACATCAGCTAGTCAATCTCACTGGCCATTAGGCATATTCTGTTTTAGCTGGCTTAAGCCGACCATAAGTTGACTCTTGGTCAACTCACTCCCTAATGCTGCTGGGTGTGGTGGTCAACCACACCACAACCATGATTTTCTGTTTGATCTAACATTCTCCAACATGTTTGCAGGGATTATGTGATCACCATGACCACTATTAACAATTCTAACAGTGACCAATGCTGATGTCGGCCATCCCCATCTCCATCTCAAGTGCAACAACACCAACAACACCAACAACAATGAATGATCTCACCACCTCAACCACAATGACCATGAACAGCAGTGATGCCAACTGCTTGGAATTCCTCACCACCAAGTTGACTGCCACCTTCTCAGTAACTCAGTCCCACCACAACTGATGCTGACAACAAGAGCCCACAATGATTTGTTCAAGAGTGATGAAATGAGATAGGTATGTACTTGTACAACTGCATAGCGAAAGGATGTACATAGTAGATAGCAATCAGATTGTTTTGTGTGTAGTGGTAATAATGCTATCCTTAATAGTTACTTCCCCTTCTCCAGAGTGTCGAGCAATCTCCTCCCACATGCTGGCTTTGTAGCATCATATGGCCTGAAGGCTTGGCATGTCCCCTGTGTCAATATGGTGGAAGAGTTCAGCACGGCAGTTGTTGCATTCGATCCTGAGGAAGGCATAAACGACATCAGAATTACACGAACTGGCACCTGCATGAGAGGATGAAATGTGAGGGACTCTGCCCCACAAGAATGGAGATTTCAGATAGGGAGAAAAGCATGAATTTGAGGATGTCTTGTTTTCCTGGCTGCTCCTGAGTACACCATGACCAGGAAGTTGCAATGAGTTAACTTGCAGTGAGTGGACTCCTCTATCCACAATCTCTTTACCAAGCCATACCCCTTCTGGGGACATGGGTGGGTACTGGGCTTTAACTGAAGCTGATGGTTCATAGTGAGTCATTTGATCAGGGGGAAGTTGATGTATTGCCCTCCAGAGAATCTTCACCATCTCCTTGTAAGTTGGACATGTCCTCTTGAAATACTCATCATAGCTCATGCCATACATGAGCTGATGCAGCTCCCTGAGGCAAGTTTTAAGTGGACTAAAGTAAGGGGAGATGACACTGAGGATTTTGTGCTCGAACCTCATTTCAGAGGCAAAGATGGAGAGTCAGTTTTTGGAAATAGAGGTGTCATCTTGGTCTGGGAAGAGCCACTTGGCAATGAAGGTACTTTGAGGTACAGTTGAGTACAGCAAAATGCATATCAACGGGACCGGTCAAAAGTTTATGCATTGTGTCAATTATGCAGAGACGAATGTCACATATTTGTGACATTAGTGTGACATGTAATAACTATATGTGACAAGGATAGTACCCAGTACTAACTGCGAGAATACAAAGCATGTACCGTATATTACTGAATGAAAAATGCATCAAGGGTAGTCTGTTTGGAAGTAAGGAGTGCCTCCCGTTGTAGGAGAGCTCTGAATTTGATCAGATCGCGTGATAAGTTGAATGAAAACTGGGCATCACCCCCATAGTACATACGACTGGCTTCAAGCTGCTTGCACAGCTTGATTAGCTTATTGCGTGGCAGTGCCGCAGCTTCTGCCAGTGCTTTGTCACTGTCTTTGTCATTGTTCTCACCATTGTCAACTTCATCAGCAATCTCGTCATTTGCAATGGCCGCCTCCCTGTGCACTTCATCAGCAATGGCCCCAACACTGCCATCCAAAACTGGCTCAGGAAGATCCCTTTCTTCTGGAGGTTTGACAACATTGTCTACAGATGGAAGTGGGCCATGAATCCGGTTGCGCTCCTTCAGCCAACAGACAGATTCCATCAGTTCTGCTTCAGCTGATGCGAGTTGTCGCGCGGGAATACGGATCTTGATTCCAGAGCGAGACTGTGCGGCTGTGTGGTGAGTGGCAACTGCATCAAGTGCAGACTCGTCGTCTTCTGATTCCATGATGGCCTTCAGTACTGGTTCCCAGTTCGTGTTGACATAGCAATCTCCGAGATGCATTGATAATGCAGTTTCTACGTCTGGGAGTGACATCATTCCCGCGGCATACTGATGGATGAGATCCCAGGCGACAGGATCTGCGTGAGTGGGATACAAAGACGACTGTCCCAACTCATTGTCACTACAATGTATTAGAGCATTAGTGACTGTACAATTATGCATGTGTTGGTCAATACTTACAGCTGGATTTTACTATGATTCCAGCAATGCTGGATTGTTTTGGCTGATACAGCATCCCAGGCTGCCTTTGCCATTGTCATCCCTTCGAGTAAGTTGATTTTGTAAATGTCGTGCTCCCCAGCGGCATCCAGATCTATTGCCCAAGAACAAAAATTACAGCAGTAAAGTGCCTTGAAACAACGGATTATGCCAGCATCGCAGGGCTGGACAAATGAGGTCATGTTTGGCTCAAAAAATTCAAGAGAAATATTGGATGGCTGATAAGTGATTTTGTGCCCACTGAAGTTATTGACATAAAGGCATATATTTCGCCGTTCACGCTTCATGCGGAGATTAAGTTTCTTGAGCCATCTAAAGTAAATGACAGATTAGTCACAGCAACTTTAGACAGATAAGATAACAACACACTCCTCAAATAAGGATGATGTCATCCATGCCTTTTTGTTGCTCTGGTAATAGAAACCAGATTGCTCCGGTGTTTGCCTTTTGAAGCATCAAGGTTTTGAAGATTTGCCAATAAAAATTGGCTCAAGCTTTTCGCTCCCATCTGCATTACAAGCAAGTCCAATAGTAATACAGAACTTTTCTTTCTTTTTTCCGCTCATCTGGCGTGTTGCCAAGCCACGATCTGGAGGAGCACTGATGTGTTGTTAGCTTATGAAATCAAATGTCAAGACTTGCTTACTAAGGGAAAAGTGCAGTCTCATCAAAATTGAAGCGATCATGCGGTGCAAATTTTGACAAAATCTTTTGGCATCGCTGATGCTCTGTCTCAACTGCTTCAAGGTCTACTGAGCCTGCTTCTCCATGACGCCTAACCTCCTGAATGTTGTAAGTCTTGCAAAATGAGTGTAGCCACCCTTCCCCTGTTAGTCTTTCCTTTTCAGGAACCTGAAACTCAGCTTCAAATCTGCTGCATTTCTCTCGTAACATAGGGCCTGTAACAATTTCTCCTTTATTTTCCATATGTAGAAACCATAAGTACAGTGCACGTTCAACATCTGGCCTTACAACATTGTGAGGTTTTTTCGATGAGAGAGCAGTGGGGTTGTCATTGACACGTGCTTCCATTTTTGGACAGTCCCGTAATTTCCGCGATAGGGTAGACTGGGTGAAAACAAGTGCCCCAGTTGGAAGGGAGCCAAAGTGCTGGACAATATCAGCCTGAGGGACATCAGGGTGTGAGTCCACATAGGAATAGACAATAAGCCAGTCAGAGAGAGTAAGATTTTGACGAGAAGATGCTTTTGGGAGCTGCGCTGATGTGTGAGGCATGTCCCCTTTCTTCCGTTGCTTTGGAGGTGGGGGGTTTGTGGGGGGGTCACAGGGTTTCCTTTTCAGGATTTCCGGCATAGTGGAGTAAAGTTGATCCCTTCATTGCAACTGCGGGACATTTATACTAGGAAAAAGACAATGTGCTTAGCTATTCAAGCTCACTAATAATGCATAACTTGGTCACAATGGCATGCATTTTTCATTATGCACAGGTGAGCCATTGTAAGGGGGCCCCAACTCGGGCCAAACAAATTTTGATGCATTACCCATTTTATGCATTCTGCTCTGATGCATTTTGCCATACTCAACTGTAGAGTGTCATCGCGCAGGGGAGAATTGGACTGTGAGACAGACCTTGGACTATGGGGCTCCCAGTACCACACACATATAGCAACTAGGACCAGGAGAATTGACTCCAGGTTGTGGTAAATTTGGTGGGGAACACAACCTTCAATGCTCAATAATAACTCTGAAGCGATGAAGGGTTGAGTGCCCTAGATCAATAACATGAGCTGGCAAGGTGAGGGCATGGGTTAATGGAGACTCACCGTTATGCCCAGGCCAGAATCCTCTGATTCAAGAAGCCATGTTATGTAGGTAAGAGCTCTATCATTTAAAACTCCATTTCCGGCAACAAGGAAGTTAGCACTATATGTATCTGGAGCAGGGACATCTATTGATCTGTTGATGCTGGATGAAACTGTGGGACAAAGTAGCCACGTGACTTCAATCACATTGTTTGTAGCCTCGATGACTGGCGTATCAACTTTGCTGTTGTCCAAAAGTGGGTCAACAGCTGCAAATCCCCAATCAAACAACAATCCACAGTAATCATCCCCACAAGTTGGGTCCGAAGGAAATGTCGAATGACTTTGGGGCACCATACCAATGTTCATTGGGGAGGTGTCACAATGAAGTATACGGAACCAGCTTTTGACCCTTTTACCATCAGGGGTGGTATCATAGCTGCTTGAGGCCTGCTGATGAGCTGAAGAACAAGGGTGAATACAGGCACCATTGCTTCAGAATGGACATACTTGTTAACACATTGATGATAACACCCAGAAGCTTGTGAGCACTCCTGAAGCAAGTGATTGGCATTCCCCAGGGTTTGGAGAGCATGCAGACAGGGGTACATGGCGCAAAACCCTCCATGCATGCCATGGACTCTCTTGGCAAGTCCTTGTCAGCTTCCTTGGAGAGTTGGATATTTCCATCTGGAACATTGGCCTCCTTGGCACAAAAACCTAAATGACCCCAAAGATATGTTGTCCCATCAGGCTGCTCTCTGTCACATGGCTGCAAAATGGAGTCTTCATAGATAAGGACTGGAGCCCCCTGGACCCCTTTGCCAGCAAGTAAAGAGAGTATTATTCCTTCAGTGACAGCACTTGAGTCATCAACCCAGGTGGTCTTGATGACTACAGGATCCCTGTCCTTGAGACCAATTTCTGGCCAAATGTTGGCTAGATCGGATTGTGGTCCAACCTCAGCCAGCCAGATTACCATCCCATGACTGTGGATTTGGACAGATATGAAGGGTGTGAATTTGATATGAAGCTGAAGATGATGGAACATGAGATTATGGGTTGGGCCAGCCCACACAGAGGGGTTGTAACCAAGATGAGGGGCAGTGCAGAGGAAACCCAGGACAAAGCGTGCAAAGGTGTCAGGCTCGTTATGGATGTTAAATGGACTGCAGACTATAGAACCCCCGTGGTCGAAGAGGACAATAGTTAGTTCTTCCCAATGGAGCAAGGAGGTGACCACGAAGCAGTGCATGTCCTGACTGCTGAATATCAAACGAGCATGCTGGGTGCACTGGAAGATTTCAGACTTTGTCATAGTACTACTCTTGACTTCAAGAATTGTCAGTATAGACCTGAAGTCTACTAGATTGGCCACATCCAAGCAGACTATGTCTGGCTTGTTTTGGGAATCTGTGCCAGGCATACTGGAGTTCTTGTTCTGTGTGGTCCAGTAGTGGGTGACAGGAAAACTTGTAAAGTGTTTGAATTTTGTGGTGAAACTGAGAAGGAAAGCCATAATGAGAGCCTCTTGATCAGGCCAAGTTAGGACTGGACAACTGAGCCATGTTTTCAAGTTTGGGGCCAAGTGATTTCTGGAGCAGCAAAATTCCAGGAAGGCCTTCATTGTGTATGGCACTTGAGAGTCCTTTGCAGTCTCACGGAAGATGACTTCATCAGGGAAGAGTCTTGGGAGTAAAAAGTGTGGGTCAGTGGTGGTCATTAGGGGAAGAGTATTCTTCAAGGTATGCTGCAAAGAGTCCTTCGACTTCATGGTCATATCAGTCTTTAGCTGGTATGGGATCATAAGTCTGATAGGCTGGTGTAAATAGCACTGGACTTACTCTTGTGAATGGATGATTGCTGTAGTTTGTGGCCTGTGACACATATAAGTCAGACATCCAATGCCCAGAAATCAACTATAATCAAGGCGTCACCAGAAACTTCATTGAATTATTGAGGGGGTATCAAGGCTGGAGGTTTGATATCAGTTGAATGACAGGCAAGTTCCATCTATAGCTCGCTTCTGAGCTGAACTCCCCTTCAGAATCTCTCTGATCACTTTCTTTTTGCATACAGCACTTGGCATTAGACAATCCATACATATCCCAAACTTATTCACTGCATGGACCATATTGCTCAACCCCACCAGTACTTGGAGATCCATATTCTGCACAGTAATGTCCTCAATAGTTGGGAGTTGGGACCTCCCTACACAGTGCACCTGAACCATCACCATTGTCTGAGCCACTGTCAGCAGCTGCCAACCCATCCTGTCCCTCAGTGATCCTTCAACTTGAATGCACCCCGTACCCTTCAACATTCCTGCCTGAACTCACATTTGGCCTTGAAGACAGAAAGGTCCTTGGTAGTTGGAGCCTCTGATGGTATAGCCAGTAAGCCCATTTATAATATGCTCCTTGGCTGAAGTTCACTGGTTGTTTCATCATTATATTTCTTGCAACAGATGTGCATATTCACAAGGTCTTGCAACACCTGTTGTGCCAGCTGTTGCATCTATCTGTCAACAGTATAGTATTCCCACCAGGACATCCTCATGGTACATGAGACGCCCAGCCCAGAACTGTATGAGGTGGTGGTTAAACCATACAGAGGCATTCCCACCCTCGACTAGCATACACAGTGGTACGTTGCGATGCTTGACACTCAATCTTTTCCCACATCACACATAGGGTCCGAGTAACAACATACCTCAGATGACACATCATCTGAAACAATTCTACATCCCCCTCATACTTGTGTAGGATGGCAGTGAGGGGTCTGGGGCAGGGCACTTTTCCACGAATGAAGTTTACTGTGAGTCTTTTCTCATCCTTCCTGATATGAAATGGGACCTTTCCAGTGCACCACTTTGTACCTATCCAGTCAATGCAGGACTTGTGGGGTGGGCATTGTACCCCTGCTGAAAACTAGCAGAGATCTCTGGGTGATTCATGATTGCCAAGCATGCACTCATCTCCTCCAGTCTGGAAGTCAGCACCTGCCTTGAGGATGTGGGCTTCATGTACAGTCAATCACTAACCATGTCTTGTGCTATACTTTGTACTGTACAAACATAGAAAATAAAACAGAGTTCTGATGATATTGTCCTTATACAGCCCTCCACTTCCAGTCCTCGAGTGATCCAACATGCAGATACTGCAACCTGCTAGCATACTTGTGTAGGACAGTGGCAAGGAGTCTTGGGCAGGGTGCTTTTCTGCAAATGAAGTCTACTGTTCCTTAGCTGACCTTGGTCTGTCCCAGAGAATGGAACGGACCACTTACATTCGTGGTGCATTGTACATTTCATTATTCTCATTGTCAACTTGGGCAACCAAGATCACTCATGTTTCCTTCTTCGTGAAAACCAGTGACATTGTTGCAGAGAAGAGGATGGTTCAAAGCTGATCATAATCTGGTTTCTGGGTGAACAAGAGACCGCGAGCATATGAAAAGAAGTCAAAGAGCTCCATTGGCACCTTGGGAGGACATCCAGTTCCTAGTGACTCTTTCAAAAACTGAATGGGTGAACCTGTTAAATGATGTTGACGACCCTGACTCAACCACAGCAATGACCCACTGTAGAGGAACATGAGGGTGTACACCAGCACTTTGAGATCATCCCTCCAGCTCAATTCCCCCCCAAGATGACTGTTGATGGATGTAAAGGCTGGCATACCAAGAAGTCGAGGGTATTCATTCATAATATGGATACATGATGATGGATGGCGGTACTGCTTCGTGATGCCAAAGTCGATGAGAAAAGTAGTATCCTTGGATTCTGCAGTGCCCATGAGAATATTCTGGGGTTTGATATCACAATGAATGAGGTTATGGGAATGGATCTACTCAAGCCAAGATATCTACAGTGGGTCAGACAGATTCGGGTGAGAGAGAATGTGCATTACTGACTATTTGCAGTCCCAACTCAGCAACATGGCCAAGTCCAAACATGCCATCAGGAGATGCTTGGAGTAATTTGTCTAAGGATGGACCGAGGTGCTCAAGGACCATGGCTCAATAAGATCCCTCTCTGCCGAACCAGAGAGGTTGAGGCACTCCTTTACCACCAGAAAGTTGATTAAGAGCTTTGTATTCGTGTTCTAGGTGACAATGCTTTCCAACTTGATTGCAACAACCCACTTGGTGATGATGTCTCAAGCCCAATACACTGTGGCTGACCAAGTGCTCATTATTCACCTGACCCTGGTCACTCAGTTCAGCATCTACTCACCATATGATCCTTTCCCTAATTCTTCTTCCAGGGCATATTGACCATCAACATGAACTACGTCTACTATTTTCAACTCCTTTGATTGGACCTTTTGAACCTTGAGGTTCTGTGTCAGTCTGTCAGTAAGTAAACTGTACATGTGGAATAAGTGCCTTGTACTCACAACAGCTATGTTGTGACCAGCGTCTTGTTGACATGGTCCTACCCACACTCTTTCCCTTGGATTGGTTATGAGCTTTGACAGAGTTCCAACCTTGACTTTCAATGTTTGAATGATGCAGAAGGTGAGTTCAATGACTCCCAACTTGAAAATGCAACTAAAAAAGTGCTGTGTGACTGAGGGGCAAGTTGACTGGCTAGGCTTCTGTTCTTATTTGCCAGAAGCTTTGAAAAGGCCAGCTTTCATTACAATAATCACCCTGTATGACCCCACGTTTTGACAGCCCTTCAAAGGCATTAGCTCAACTCCATCCACAATGGTTCTCACAAGTTCAATGTCATCTATCCCTGGGGGGCAGTGCTCTGTCACTCAAAGTCCCAGGCTGGTCAGCCTGATGGATATGCCAAAGTGATTGCCACCCTACATCAAGTATGTGCCATATGGGTGTTATTTCCTGTCTAATGTGAAGCTTACTCTTTGTCCAGAATTACTCAAGGATGATGCCCTCTCAATCATCTCACTTTGCCAGATGCAGATGCTGCAATGTCGATCAAGGTGAGGAGTGTCAAAAGCTTTGATTGCTGACACTTATTCCAACAGCTATTGAATGGAGATATCTCACAACCGTTCAAACTTTGAATCACTCTTATCTCATTGAGGAATCACAAGCCCTTTGTTCAGGGAAACCAAAGTAAGGATCTCGTAATATATCATTGTATTGAGTCCAGCCCAGTCACCAGTGTCCAATCACAACAGGTTAACCCACAGGGACTTCATGCGTTTCTCATGGCCACTCCACAATGATGACATTTTGATGAGCTCCTATGTGATTTCCAGTGGGCAATCACCTTTCATCACAAGTCATCATCATCCTCAAGCATTCATTCCCAGGGCCCATGCCATGTAATAGTATTTTTTGGCTCATGAGGTACATTAGGTATGCATCAGTGCACACCTTGATCCAATCATATCATTCAAATCTTATTGTCAACCTTTTTTTGCGTTTCCTCACAAGTCACTATCATTGATGGATGGGTATCTGTCCCTGTGCAACATTTCTGGGATGAGAGGCAAACTTTGATTCATGACTTACAAGGTACATGGGGTGTGTGTAAGTGCGTAAGTGCTGCAGGCGGTGTTCACTGTTGACACTATAAAGCCCCCTTCCAATTTCTGGATTCCACCCATCATCCCTCTTTATTCACACCATGTGCCGATGCCATCTGCAAGCAAAATCTCCTGAACAACCTCCTGCTCCCACTGTGCCAGTGGCTCCTGAAGCACCCATGGCTGCACATACACCTGCCCCCCAAGCCTGACCTCTTTGCAATCTTCGCTTGCCACAGTGTTATCGTAATGGTAACGCTGAACAGGATACTGACACAGGAGAGACTGGAGAGTACATTGATATCCATGGTGATTCTGACGATGCTTCCAATGATTCACAGTTGGAGCAAGGACCTCAACATACTACAAGCCCTACTACTACAGCTGTCAATACAGCCATTACTGACCCGTTAGCCACTGGTCAATCCAGTCAAAGCAGACCAATTCGGAAAGCGAAGAATGTCGCATACAATATCCGCCACTTTTTTAGAAGGGGGAAGGAACATACACTGTGTTCACCCTGTGAGTGAGTTCATTTATTTTACTGAAGCTTGTAACTTTGTGTTGCTGATACATATTACATGGACAATCAGCAACTTGCCTTAGAAAATCCTGCAATTGGTCCTGTATTTAGCCCCAGAACCTCGACTACTTCACTTTGCAGCCACTTGGAGGCGATGCATACACTCCCATATGTGATTCAACTCCAGGAGCAGGGCTGGCTGGTCCAGTCAAAACTACTCAAGGCCGCTTTCTCTTTGGGATACACTTACAACAGTCTCAAAGCTGCACTGAAAAGATATGAAAGGGTTTGGGTGGCTGCTCCCTCAGATGAGGTGCATTCAACCCAGGAGCTTCTGGAGGTCTGGCAAGACTCCCAAGAGATGGGGAGACTAGGAGAACTAAGGAGAGTAGAGGTGTTCAGTCACTCCAGGACTGAGCTCAAACATATACACAGGAAAGAGGGAGATTGCTTAGTAAGCTAGTACAAGCCTACATAAGCTAAGGTAAGGGAGTCCAGTGTCAGTACTACTATCAGCAACTCTACACACCTAGAGACAGGACAGTCTCTACAGCGCTCACACTCCCCAACTCAACAATTGATAATCTCCCTCCTCCACCACCTGAAGATGGGGACAATATCCCATTGCGCCTTGGGCCCAAGGTAGACCTTGGCGCTGACATACCAGAATTCTCCCTCACGGCTTTGCACAATTATCTTGTGAGGTTCATTGTCACAGATGACCAAGTACGTGCCATGTAACCTGTTTGGGTCAATTTCCTACTGAGCATTTTGTACCATTACTTGTCAATCCAGGCCATTCATGTAATGGAATGCCCAGAATTTCAGCAGCTGCTCCTCCTCCTGCACAACAATCTCAAAGATTCTGATATACCTCACCACACAAAGATGCAGGAGCTCGTTCTTCAAGCATGGCAGGATTACTTTGTGGCACTTAAAGCCAACCTCAAGGTCAGTCACCAATCAGTTTGTGGGTTTGCTCTTAGTTCAATGATTGGTTCTGCTACAGAAAGCTGTGGGAGAAGTTTCTTTCACATCAGACCTGTGGTCTGCAGACAATCTTGATTCGTATCTGGCCATGACAGCACACTGGATTGGACGAGACGAAAAAACAGGTGTGCTTACAATGAAGGCCGCACTCATTGCATTCCACTATCTCCCTTCCCATCACACTGGTGAAGAAATCGTGAAGACTATGCTATATCTCATTGATCATGTCAAGGTCGCGATGGCAAGCGTAAGTGTCCAACTGAGCCAGTAGACCCTTATTCATATCCAATTAGATGGGGCACTTTACTCTTGACAACGCCTCAAATAACAATACAGCCATGCAGAAGCTTGCACAACTCTTATTGGACAAATGTGAATTTACATTTGATCCCAATGAATGTCAGATTCACTGCTTTCCCCATATCATGCATATCTGTGTACACCATACCATTGACAAGTACACAGATGCCAATTTCACCAATGTTGCAGCTCAATGGTTCAATGCACTTCAGCAGCCTATCAACAAAACTGCATATCTTAGGGCTGTGCAACAGGATCCTATTGAGCTTGGTAGGGAATGTGTGCGTGCTCTTCGCACTTCAGGCCAGCATTGATCCAATTTCCACCAAACCATTCAAAGTGGCAATGAGAACCAGTCCTTCACTAGTGATGGTGAATGTATCAATCTCCCAGTTGTACAACTTCTTCAAGATGTCAGGACCCACTGGGACTCTACATATTTCATGATCAATCATCTTCATACCCTATGCCAGGTTTGTCAAGGTATCACTTCGAAACTTTCAGCTAACGCATGCACTTACTGCTAGGCTTTTGAACTTTTCATGGCTGCACCAAGAAACACAGATGTTGCCCACCACAAGATGGCACTGCTTGATTGGGAAGTGCTGCAAGATCTCGAGTTTATTTTGGAGGTCAGTCCTTACAACTTGTTAGTTGTTGTAGATGACACTTTCCCTTGGGTCACTGTGTTGTGTACTCTTTGTTGTGGTATATAAAGACAAACCTTCTCCCTCTCTTACCAAATGACACTACACTTTTCCATACTCACTATGACTTACATGAAGGCCTCCTCCATCGCCCAGCAAACAATGTTGGGAGAGCATTGCCTGCTCCTTGGCGGTACTCTACCTGCATATGAAACATTTGTGGCTCAATGGCAGGCGATGGCAACATCACCGAACCACCCACATGTTGAAAGACCTACTTTGTCACTACCATTCTCTAGGCTTACTGTTAGTTTCCTTATTTGTGCAACAAGTATCCTTATGTAAGCACGGAGGATTTTTCATCTGCTCAAGGACTCTTTTCACCTCAGTGTTCCACACCAGACACTGAGGTAAGATACCAGTTACACACTCATTTACTTAGTACTAACCTACTTAAGTTGCCTCTGAGCTAGGTTGGTTATATCTATAGTGTTCCACACCAGACACTGAGTTGCCTCTGAGCTAGCTAGTCCCTGTGCACGAGCCATCTAACAAAACCACAACTGGCCCCTTTCATCCAAGAGGGACTTTCCTGGGCAACAAGCTATCATAAACATATGCAGGCCAACAAAGCCTATCTATTTGCAATGTGTAGGTCGAGTATTACTCTGCAATGTTTAGCTAAATTTACCCTGTTGAACCTCAAAAGTTGTTGACCCTTCCATCCAGTTCTCATGGGTGCAGACACACTGGAACGCTGAATTTTTGTCAGTGAAAGAACACATCTTAGCAAAGGCAGGTCTTTGGATTCATTCAAGCATGCCAGTTGACTTTAACCAATAACTCAGATGAATGAATACCACACCAAGTACCCTACCTCCAACCCACTGTCAAGTCCTGAACCTGCCCAGCCACATGCATTTATGACACTGGCTTCATGGTACAGCCTCCCAAATATGCAAATTGCCCCCAGCACCAAGGAA
The DNA here is from genome assembly GCA_037178675.1 of Scleroderma bovista. NCBI lineage: Eukaryota > Fungi > Basidiomycota > Agaricomycetes > Boletales > Sclerodermataceae > Scleroderma > Scleroderma bovista. The sequence goes on from JAYMGJ010000501.1 coordinate 13,969, forward strand.
CAAGAGGATTCTGGGAAACAATCTGTTGAAGATGAATTTGTTTCATACATTGCCATGATCTCTTATCAGAATGCTGATGTGCTTGCATTCTGGAAGGTGAGATCTCATTGCCAGCATACTGCATCTGCTGATGTACCACTCAGTTGGAACGTCTCAGGTACCCCACTATTTTCCGGATGGCAATGGATTACTTGCCAATCCAAGCATCAACTGTCCCTTGCGAGCATGTGTTCTCATCAAGCACTGTAGAGACAGTCCTGTCTCTAGGTGTAGAATTGGTAGTACTGATACTGGACTCTTACCTTAGCTATGTAGGCTTGTACTTAGCTTACTAAGCAACTTCCCTCTTTCCTCTGTATATGTTTGATCTCAGTCTGGAGTGCCAATGCTGACCCTGATGATGACCTACCCTAGCATTCCTGTTTGTATTGATTCATTCTATTATATTTGTCTACTGCTTGTCATATTTATATCTGCTACTTGTAGTACTTTAATACTAGCACTTGCAATCTGCTTTTCAAGAGTGAAATAAGTAGGGACTAAGTGAGTCATAAGCAGAAAATAAGTAGATTAAGCATGGATTAAGCAGATGTTAAGTGTAGAGATCTACTTATCCAAGTGTTGTGTTGCTTACTATCTGTTGGGTTGGTCAAGTAGCTTAAGTAACGGTTAAGTAACTGTCAAGTTAGGTTAAGCAAAGTCAGGTTTTACTGATGACAACCACCACTCACGAGTCACCACCATTGAATGCTGCCACCATGACCACCCAGATGATGACAATGACAGCAACCACCACTCGACGACCTGCCACCAGTGTCAATGATGCAATGGTGATGGCCACCCAGGTGACAATGATGGCTTCGCCCACCACCTGGACAACCCACCACAAGCATTGATTTGATTTGAAAATAAGGGTTCCAGTGATCCTCTGATTCTGCCACAATCATGATGTACATGTCTGGAGACCCTTCCTGAGCTGATAGGTAATGCTCTGGATGATCTGCTTTTGGCTGATTGTTTATCAATGCAAGGCCATCTGCCTCCTCCTTTAGAGTGATCTGAGAAGGCTCAATAGCCAATCCCTGCTAGTAGTCTGTATGAGAAGGAAGATTCATGACTCAGACAAGAATGAAGTAGTTGAACTGTATATTTGTTTCTCAGATAATAAAATTATTTCATCCACATTATCAATTGATAACAGACTGAGCAGCAGATGATAATTGGCTGATCACAGAATGACATAAAGATATCATTGGATATTTCTTTCTCAGAGTAACAACATTATTACACAAATATTATCAACTGGTGACAGACTGAGCAATAGATGATAATTGGTTGATCACAGAATGACATAAAGATATCATTGGATATTTCTTTCTCAGAGTAACAACATTATTACACAAATACTATCAACTGGTGACAGACTGAGCAATAGGTGATAATTGGCTGATCACAGAATGACATAAAGATATCATTGGAAATTTCTTTCTCAGAGTAATAAAATTATTACACAAACATTAACAATGGATGACAGGCCAGGAGACAGACAATAAGGGCTGGTACACCCATAAAAGGTCAGTCTGCAGTTATATACCCTTGTCACTAAGTCACTTTCTGACACCAGCTTGATCAACAAAAGATAATCATACACTGCAAGCATTGCTCAGTATTTTCTCAGGAAATATGAAGAAAAAAAAGAATAAAGAGATACTATGTTTTCTTGCCTGTCTTTGGAGTTAAAATTGAAATATTACATGTTATTGTTGTTGTCTGATGTACCAGAGAACATACATCAACAACATTCTTATTTTGTTTAGCACAAATATTCAATATGTTATCTTGACCTGATCTCTGATGAAACAGGCAAACAAAATTAAGTATTCTCCCTCTTGTGTTTATGGCATATTTTGGTATTTCAGAATTAATTATTCAAACCTAGAACATAATGCAAAAAAAAACAAATGTAATTTGAGAAAACATCCAATGATTAGGATACATGATTTCCCACAGCTTTTCCAAATAAAATATTACCACCTCATGACAAGAATATACATGATATAATAAGATGTTCTCAACCACAGCACACCAAAAAACACATATATAGTTTCTGCAAGGAACATTGAAATATATGATAATTCAACATGGAATCTTTCTCTGACAAAAATACACAGCAAGTATTTTTCAATGTTCTAAAGCTAAAAATTGAATAAAGAGATACTCTATTTCACAAAATATCTGTTTGGAAAATATGCTATGTATATTGAGCCATAACACTCTAGCCATCCCATCAGCATCCAGGAAAAATGAAGAAAAATTTATTGTTTCCTATTAATATGTTTTCTGAAAAGATATAGTGTCTTATTTCTAATAAAACATTATGGAACACTTGCTGTGACATTTAATATGATTATATCATGATTTCTATTTAGATATTTAGCATATTTTATAATGTGTCCAATGGCAGACTGTACATTCTGACAAACCCAGTTCTTGGAGGTCTGGATATCCTATGGTGTTTGTGCCCTTCATTTATAATAAATGAATGTCATGATTCTGGTTGAGTGAGTCATACTCTAGTGTAGGAAATTCACATCAGCTCAATTTGAGAAAACAACAGGCAAAAGAAAGAAAACATGTCAGTGACCACAGAAGTTGAAGTTATATAAGCCAAGAACAAAATGGCACACAGGACAAGTAAGTTTCTTGTGCATAAATTGTTTGTGCATACTCTTGAGGGCAAGGCAGGTGAGAGGTGCAGCATACAGGTCAACCAGTTGGGTCACTATGGGGCACAAAACAGACATACAGATATAAGAGAGTAGACTCACTGTTTAAGCAACTGGTAAAGCAATATTAAAGAATTTGTTAGTTGAGAATCACAACAGTGAACCCAAATTGACCTACATACTATGAAAATCCTTCTGGAAAAGAGTATTGATATGTGAGATATGATTGGCACAGCCAATAATTATCAAGACCAGATCTCCTCAGCTCTCACTTGGGGGTCCAGGAGGGTCAGGGGACTAGTGCAGAGTTAAGTCCAGACACCAATCAGTGCAGAAAATTAGTCCAGAGTTTGGGAAGCATTTCTGGAGCCAGGACAAATTCCCATGAGTTCAGGACTTTGCTAGGAGGCAGAGGGCTGAAAGTGAGAGAGACTGCCAGACTCACCTAGTGGAGCTGCAAGACAGACTCCAGACAAGCCAAACAGCTGTGGGAGCCATGCAGATGTATTGAGTGTATGCATGAACTGGAAATGGGATGGAAACACCTGTAAATGAAATGGAAAGCATCAGAATGCATCAAATGAAACAGAAAACATGAAACTCACCATATGCACTTGAAAACAAGACATCTAAGCATCCTAGTCAATGGGGACAAGTCAGAACAGGTGATGTCAACATGTACTCACTGTGGAACATGTCAGTTGATGTGTCAAAGACTGGAAGTTGAAGGATTACCTTTGGAGAGGTTGAGAGCACATGTAAGAGGACAAATGAGCTGATTGTGGCAAGCATTGAGGCCAAGAGAGCTGGTGACAAAATGGAGGTGATGGTGATGTGGGAAGCACAGTGAACAGTGGCAGCATTGACTCAAAAGAACATGAAACAAAGACTCACCAGTGTTGTCTGAGCCACCCATCCAACCTGAAAGGCATCATGGATGTGCCAAGCATTCAATGCACCAGAAATGGTCAGCATACTCCAAAAGTCTCAGTAGTGATGGTGGTGGTACTAGGGGACTTACAAGGCAGTAGTGGTCAAGTGAACAATCAAGTTGGTGGGTGGTGGTGGGTGGGTGAGGGGACTTGGTAAAATTTGTGAGCTGTGGTTTTACATTATGCACATATTGGAATCAAACATTGGACATAAGCTGGAGATGATAGACATCAGCAAAACAACCCTCCTCTGGACAGCACTGGACAGCACTGGCCAGAATCCCAGAGCCCCAGCCACTCCCAACAAGGTACCTAACTGGCTAGCTCTGTCTAGACTGTTCCAGTCCATCCCAGAGCCACCAAGGCTGTGGGAGTCTGGCATTTTACCAGCTGTTTCTTCAAGTACCATTTGTGTCAACAAGATCTCACAGACTGTCACAGATTACTCCAGCTTGGACCAGATTGGGTACTGTAAACAAGATCTCACAGATTGTCACAGGTTACTCCAGTTTGGACCAGATTGGATACAGAAATGAATTGGTAGTATAGTAGATATAGCTGAACAGGATCACATGCTAATCAAGATCTACATTGAAACTGGTTGTTGTCCCCACTGAGCCCCCATTCCTGAACCAAACAGTATTTAATTTTACTGAGTTTGACACCTAGTGTTTAATGGTACACACCTTCCAATCTTCACCCATTGCATGCAAAGTGCTTTTGTCTTAGCACAATGAACAATGGACGTGTCACATTTTGCCATGAGACTGAGTATGTCAACATAGACATCTGTATAGATGTCTCATTTGAATGTGACTTCCTTTCCCTCCATGACCTCATCCAATGCAAGCTTAATCTAGTATTTATGTTTCAGCACATAGAATGAAGGGTTAGAAGAAAAATGTACAGCAGTTGCCACAAACACAACAGCAGGGCATGGGACTTCACTCTCGAAAACCTCTGGGAAAAGATTGGCCACAGCATTAGTACTGGTGTAGAAAAAATTGATGATGAGGGTGGATAATGTGGGGTGTGCAAGATTATTCATGCAACCCTATAAACCAAGGTTAGTGGGTTGTTCCTCAAAGTTGGCAACTTACCTCTTCGTCAATCCCATGCTTTAGGAAGTCACTGTGCTCAAGGAGACTTCTCGCAATATCGGCATTAGTTTGATGGTGATTTTCAGTGTCCCATGTGTAACATTCATGGACATAAGTGCAGGCTTTCTTTTTGAGGGCAGAGTGCCAATTTCTGAGGTCTTCCCAGAGCTGAACAATGATCAGATAGCTTGTCGGTGTCCCTATCCCTGAATGCACCAGTTTTGTGATCCCTGGCATAGATTGGGGCCACCACCCTTGGCAAATCATGTATATTAGTATTGATACCTGCAGATCATCACATACCATCAGGAATTAGCAATCCTTGTGAGCAACGCTCAGTGATAGCTTCATTCATGTATTTGGCAGCCTTGTGATTAAAGTCTCCATGTAGTGGAAACGAGTTGACAGATGCAACATCACAGTGAGAGATTTGCTTGGCACACTCTATGATATCACGGACAGGTGGGGAGTAATGTTGGTGCTGTGACAGATCCGCGTTGCTATCAGCCATTATGCCAGGGGTATTAGATGTGGTGACAAGTGGGGGATCAACAGGTAAAGTCTCAGCAGTGGATACAGGCTGACGGAGACCCAAACTGGTGGATTCTTGATCATCCAAGGTATCAGCCAAGTTATTGGTATGGCTGACACAGTGGGAAGCTTGAGAGGAGGCTTGAGAACTCTGTTGGTTGCATACAGCCAGAAGTTGCACGTTATCCGGAAGTGCTGGGGCATGGTTGCGCTGGTGATGCTCTGCAACAATGTCTTCGACATCTCCTAATCATATCATCAATACAATAGATAGCCCACTTGTAAACTTACTTCAAGTAGTTGTGGGTCCAGAGATAGGGCTGTCCTTGGACTGAGGTGCAACAGATTGAGAACGCATGTCAGTAAGTTGACCGCCATGCCTGGTAGTTTCGCCTTGGCGCCCGGCTTGTCATAATTTGTTAGTGTGACGACAATTCATATTATGTTGATCTGCTTACTTTATTGACTTTGCAATCTGGGCAAATCTGGAGTCAACAAAATAGTTGAGTATCAATCAGTATTGAGACAACATGCACATACTGTCACTGTGGAGCCCATGTACCTTGGTAGGCCGTGATACATGGCCAACGGAGGTTGACAATTGGCCGTGGCGTACGGCCAGCGGAGGATGGGCTGAACTAGGGAGTGTGACCATGATGGACGACTGGGCCCTATAGTAGGTGTCGCCATGCGGTTTGCATGGGCTGAGTATAGAGTGGCACGTTGCTTCATGGGTGGGCCCATGTCTCTACATACCGTGTTGCCATAGTGCCAGTGTAATATGGCCCCACGGCAGGTACACTCAATGTTGGCATGGCTTCTGTACGGCAATTGTAAATACCGTGTGGCAACAATGGGTGTGTACGGTCGCCGTGCGGCTACGGTACACACATACTGTACACACACAATATGTATGATCGCCGTGTTGCCACGGTATACAGACACCGCGTGAACACGGTGTGTACGGTCGCCGTGTGGCGACGGTACACGGACACCGTGCCAACACGGTGCCTACGGTTGCCGTGGCCACGGTACACAGATACCGTACCCACACGGTGTGTACTGTCACCGTGTGGCTACGGTACACAGATATCGTGCCCAGACAATATGTACGGTTGCCGTGGGGCCACGGTACACGCACACCGTGGCCACACGGTATGTACATTTGCCGTGTGGACACGGTACACGGCCACCATGCCACCACATTGTGTACGGTCGGATACCACTGACAAAGAAACGGACTGCCGGCGATGTTTGGTCATCACGGCTGGCGCAGCAGAGCTAGGGCAGGTGGGGGATATCCCGGGTGCCAATGATTTAAGTGCAAAACAACTAATCTCTGCTCCCGTGTGGCCACGGTATCTATACCAAGTGGGCACGGTATCCGTGTACCGTGGCCGCACGGTGACTGTCCGTGTGGCTACGGTACACAGATACCGTACCCACACGGTGTGTACGGTCGCCGTGTGGCCACGGTACACACACGCCGTGGCCACACGGTATGTACAATTGCCGTGTGGACACGGTACACGGCCACCGTGCCACCACGTGGTGTACGGTCGCCGTGTGGCCACGGTATCTATACTAAGTGGGCACGGTGTCCGTAGGCACGGTGTTGGCATGGTGTCCATGCCCTGACAATATGTACGGTCGCTGTGTGGCCACGGTACACGCACGCCGTGGCCACACGGTATGTACAATTGCCGTGTGGACACGGTACACGGCCACCGTGCCAACATGTGGTGTACGGTCGCCATGTGGCCACGGTATCTATGCCAAGTGGGCACGGTGTCCATGTACCGTGGCCACACAGCAACCGTAGGCACGGTGTTGGCACGGTGTCCGTGCCAAGACAATATGTATGGTCGCCGTGTGGCCACGGTACACGCACGCCATGGCCACACGGTATGTACAATTGCCGTGTGGACACGGTACACGGCCACCGTGCCAACACGTGGGGTACGGTCGCCGTGTGGCCACGGTATCTATGCCAAGTGGGCACGGTGTCCGTGTACCGTGGCCGCACGGCAACCGTAGGCACGGTGTTGGCACGGTGTCCGTGCCCCAACAATATGTACGGTTGCCGTGTGGCCACGGTACACGCACGCCGTGGCCATACAGTATGTACAATTGCCGTGTGGCCACGGTACACGCACGCCGTGGCCACACGGTATGTACAATTGCCGTGTGGACACGGTACACGGCCACCGTGCCACCACGTGGTGTACGGTCGCCGTGTGGCCACGGTATCTATACCAAGTGGGCAAGGTGTCCGTGTACCGTGGCCGCACGGCAACCGTAGGCACGGTGTTGGCACGGTGTCAGTATACCGTGGCCACACGGCAATCATACATGTGGGCACGGTGTCCGTATACCGTGGCCACACAGCGACTGTGTGGGCAGTGTTGACACAATGCCCGCATGGTAACCGTGTGCATCTGACACGGTGGGCATGTTCTGTGCCCATCAACCCTGTACTGTGTGCCGTGCCGTGCCCATCTACCTGGTGCCATGTCCACAAGGTTACCGGCCCTGTGTGCTGTGTACATGCTGTGACCACACTGTGACCATATGTACCATGTCCACACGGTGCCTGTCTGCCACGTTCACACGGCCACTGTGTGCCGTAGGATATGGTATGTCTACGGTAACGGGAGTGGACCAAATGCCATCCATTAGACAACATACATTGCAACAATACGTAGTGTCCGAGTAATTGTAATACCCATTAGTTGAAATGTCAAAAGTGCGCATGATCTACTAGTCAACTATCATATTGTCCCCCTCCACTTGAGACTCCGTGATGGCAACATCAGGTGGAGTGATGGTGATCGCCGGCATGCGAGACGCCAGGACCAGGTCCCAGCAGGTGGCAGATCCGGGAGAGGAGTCCGATGGTGCAGACGGAGGTGCTGGAGAAGGCAGGTGTGTAGGGCCAGGAGAAGCTGTAAGCTCTCTGACCATAGTAGTCTGTGCCAGATCCAGTGGGCTGAGTGACCGGTTACCATGTGGACATGGAGGGGCACTCAGGGACGGAGCGTGGTCCAACAAATGGTGGTCCGACGGAGTGCCCGGCGACTGGGACGGAGTGCTCGGTGGATGGGACGGAGTGCCTAGCGAATGGGATGGAGTGCCAGGCGAATTGGACGGAGTGTCCTGCATCTCCTGCGACACACCCAGATTGGTGGCGACAAGCCTCCTCAACTCCTCGACGATGACGGTGAGTGAGCCCACATGCTCACGGACATTGGCAAGCTCCTTCAGCGTGCCGGCATGCTCCCTCCTAACCAGAAACAGCTCTTCTTCAACGTGCTGCAAACGCTCCACGTACGTCATGGCAGGGCTGTCACCATCGGTGGTGGTGAGTGGGTCGGGCGATGAAACACTCGGGGTACCCTGGGCCCGCTTGGGGAGCCATGTTGGTGGATCTATGTATACTTCAGCGTAGTCTAGTGAAATCCTGAATTTGAACAAAAAAAAAAAAAGAAAGAGACTCACTTTTTTTCGATGCTCGGGGGGTTTTTTGGGTTGCAGGTGTGGATGGACCAGGGGTGGCAGTTGTACTCGGTGCTCGCCGTCGCTTGGAAACACGGGGGGCTGTAGTTTCGGGAGCCTTAGACGACTCCGGCGATGCAGAGCGACGATGTCCGGGAGACCGAGCATGTGACCGTGCCCGTGACCGTGCCCGAGACCGTCCACGGAGTTCAGACACCAGGCTACATTTGGCCTTTCCACGGTTGCAATACCAGCATGCCCGCCCAGGTTTCACTGGGCAAGCCCTACCTGCTCTCTTGCACCGTTCGCACCGGTCCTCGTCGGGAGCATGTACAAATCCAGTCGGTGGGGCCATTGGGCCATCCATGGCCGTTGAGGCAGGAGTCGATGTCTCAGCATCGCTGTTGACCGATGCCGCCGACTTCACCGACTTCGACCGTCTCCGTGATTTTCTCCGTCCACGGGTACTAGTGCCGTCGACCGTCCGGGATTGTGTACGGCCCCGGCCGCCTGTATCGTTCCCATCTTCACTGGGGCCTGGCATTGGACCTGGCAAATCTGGTTCAACTTCCTCTTCCATGCTTACCTCCTTCTCTTTCACCACTGGCAATGCCTTCCCCTTCCCCTTCTCAAACTGCTCACCATTGGCCGATCGTTCACGGAGCTTGTACCACCGATGGTTCTGGAACTCGGCATCCGTCACGTTGCGCATGGGCTCCCATAAAGGCCACTTCTTCGTCTGCCGAACAATCGCCGGGTTGGGCATGAATCGTTCCGCTGCCATAACATGCGTTGGCATGACGAAGCCAGCAGGGAGGTCTTCAACCACGGCTTCCACTAGTTTCTAGAATATAGTTAGCATTTGGCTGACATGTATCTTACACCACTTACCACCTGATTCCATACAATATCCACCACTTTCCACCAATACACCGTGTCATTTGTTGTCTTGAGTCCGTCCGTGTAGGTAGTGATCTGTTGCGCGGCGTTCTGGACAACACGTTCTGCATTCAGAGAGGCGATGGAGGTTTGGTCTGCCCCGTCGAGAATGGAGACGTTGGAGGAGTTGGTGGGATTAGACATTGAGATGAACTATGTGAACGGGAACGATGCGGAGTAATGGGTGAGTGGTTCGGAAACGGTGCAGATAATATGACACTCGGGATGCTTACATAAACACTTCCCGTGTATGACACAAACCCTGATCGAGTACAATAGAGTTTGATGGAAATACAGCTACCGCATGTGGACGGAAATACAATGCCAACAGGACATAGATCCTGTGTAACAATGAGGACCGTGCATTGAAAGTGTATTTGCAATATTGATCGAATCAAATATTCCGGCCTGCCTGGCTGTTCACAAACCACTCCGGCATCATATTCGGTTGCTTGATCTGCCGTGTGGAACTCTAAGCTATGTCCGCATTGTCTCACCCGTTTCTACCTAACTAATTATCACCATTAAGCCGGGGACGTCGATTATATAACGGTAAACCTAACTGGCCACACCGTACCCCATCCCTCCCTGATTCTTTAAACCCTGCCGCAATCCCATCCATATCGGTCATGTACCCTGCCAAAGGAAAGAAGACCGTTCGGTTCACCGACAAGAGCCCAATGAAACGCAGTAAGTATTTCTCCATTGAATGTAAATGTAAACTTACATGGAACAGTTATTTCGCCCGCGCTATCTGAGAGCGCCTCCGTTGTAACGGAAACAGAGGGAGACAGTGCAATGGAAGTGGACCATTCGCCCGTAACAGCTTCTCCATGGACACTTGGACCCCCACCCCCATTGGGTTCACCATGCTCGGCACCTTTGAATATGCCAAGTACCGATTTCCCGCCAGCAGCACCGTCCTGCACCACACCAGAGCCTCCCTGCCATTCCCGATCACCAGCAACGTTTCAATTCACTACAGGGCCTCAACCGGATGTCGGCTCTCCACCACCCGATTTGTTAGCATTTTCCAGTGGACCAGGACCTGCGGTCAGTTCACCACCGTCTACACCGTCAACTCGAACACCCTGGAGCCAGTTGGATCTAGCCCCACCCATTTGTGCATCACCACCGACAATGCCGTCTACCCCTTCCGGCTCACCCATCCGGGCCATGTTTCCGCCAGTACCACTGCCCTCCACCTCTTCCCACTCACCCTTCCAGACCATTTGGCCACCGCCACCACTAAAGCGCTCACCTACATCTAGTCCAAAGCGATACCCGAACCTTGGCTCACCGGATCAAGAACATCGATTCTTCACTCCGGTACCGCCACCATGCAAATCGCCTACACGTATGTCCAGTGGATTTAAC
>JAYMGJ010000502.1:0-61559 GCA_037178675.1 Scleroderma bovista
CATCCAATTATTTGGAATGGAAGTCGGCCATGAAGTCGCTCTTGCAAGTCATGGGAGTCTGGCGCTATGCGCATCATCAAGTAGCCGCTGTCGTTGCTGGACAAGCCGGTGCAACCGCCGAGCAACAAGCCGCTGATGAAACCAATCGGGATAAGGCCCTTGGTACGATCACGTACTATACATCCACACTCATCAGACAGAATCTGATGAACGAGAACGAACCCCACAATGTTTGGGAAGCTCTCAACACTTCTTATGGGACTCCTGGCGCTGCCGGTGTCTTTGTTGAGTTCAAACGTCTCACGCAGATGATAATTCCAGGGAATCAGGATCCCACTCCGGCTGTACATCAAATGCAGTCTACGATTGGTTATTTGGCCTCTAATGGCCTCACTCTCCCCGACTCCGCTCAAGCAATGCTTCTTCTTGGTGCCTTACCGAATGAGTGGCAAGGCTTCGCTTCCACACTCCTGGCCACCTTATTGGTCAATCCAACCGCCGCTCAAATCGCTGCGGGCGTTCAACGCCTCACATTTGATGCAGTTCTTCCAAAAATAATGGAAGAATGGTCCAGGAAGTCTGGCAAATCTATAATGCCAACAGTGAAGAAGGAACAGAATGCGCAGGCAGGACCTTCTCGCCCTAGATGCAAGAAGTGTTCTGGACGTCACAATACCACGGATCACCGTGATGATTATAAAAAGACGTTCACCCCTAATGCCGCTGCTGGACCTTCTACATTCCCGCCAAAGAATCAGGGTGGTGGAAAAGGGAAAGGAGGAGGAAAGAAGGGAAAAGGAAAACAGCCTTACAAGGGTAAAGGCAAGCAGCGTCAAAACGCTGCAGAACAAACTGCACAGATCGCAGAGCTTGACTCTGACGATGATTCCGATGCTGGGTCCGTCTCTAATACTCCTGAGACAGGCTGGTCCGTGCTCACTCCATCCCAACTTGCTGCAGAGTCAGTATTACGTTCTGTGCGTAATGACCTAGCAAGGAGAAAAAGGGATGATGAGGATTATGCACGTAGACAAGCTACGAGACCATGGACTCCCGATGATGGGACCATAAAGTATCGTGATGACGGTTTTGTTTGTGACCAATATAACGATGAAAGCTTTGACTGCTATACCTTGTGCACCTCTAAGGAGAGTGACAACAAGTGTCTTTGCTTAACATCTCCCCACTCAGGACAAAAAACTGAATCTCACTGCCCCAAGCATAAACATTTAACAGGTCTATGGTTGATGGATTCCGGTGCAACCGATCATTCCACTCCATATATGGATGATTTCCTGACATACAAGGATCTTCCAAAACCTATAAATGTGGGTACTGCTGGTGCTGAAATAATTCAGTTTTTAGGCATAGGTACAGTTGCCTTCAAAGTTAAAATTGGCAATGTACAAAAACAAATCTATCTTCGACACGTTTACTATTCTCCATCTGGAGATAGACGTATTTGTTCACTTCAGTGGCTTACCACGAAACTCAATATGAAACTGTACGCTGATGCGAAGATAACTCGTGTCTTCGATTCACGAAATGAAGTCTTCTTGGAAGGGACTAGGTTAATTCCAAGAAACAATCTCCATTGGTTTTATGGGAAACCGATACATCAGACTGGAGCTCTTGGACTTCTCGTGGATTTGGACATAAAATCCATTTCAACGGTGCAATGCGCAACCGTTACAAATAAATTCAACAGCTATGATCTATGGCATAGTCGTCTAGGTCACCCTAACCCTCAAACTATGCGGCATGCTACTCGCGCTACCGATGGTATTGAGAAACTGGACATACCCACGACGACACCACTCTGTCCTGATTGTCAGATTGGCAAGATGCCCTCAAGGTCTTTTCCATCTTCCGATAAACGAGCAGACAAAATACTTGAGATGGTGCACTGCGACCTGGTCGAGTTCCCCGTCTTGTCATACAACCGACACAAGTATTGTCTTACGATCATTGATGACTACTCTGGTTATGGCACAGTTTGCCTGTTGCGGTTAAAGTCGGACACCGCCACTGCGTTCTCTACCTGGGTAACCTGGGCTGAGAAGCAAACTGGTCATTCACTCCTACGAGTACGCTCCGATCGAGGAGGAGAATTTATGGCAACCATATTTAAAACCTTCCTCACCTCCAAAGGGGTAGAACAACAACTCTCCGTTTCGGATCATCCACAACAAAATGGTCGTGCAGAAAGGTTCAATCAAACCTTACTCGAGAAAGAGGAAACCATGCGTCACGCAGCATGTCTACCGAAGAATCTATGGAACTTCGCTCTGGATACTGCAGTCCATGTCTATAACAGGACGCCAATGCGTCGCATAGGATGGAAAACACCAGTTGAACTTCTGTTCAACAAGAAACCTAATATATCTTATCTTCAAGTATTCGGATGTCTTGCTTATGTCCACATTCCAAAGGACAAGCGAAAAGACAAACTTACTCCGAAAGCCGAAGAAATGATATTCCTTGGTTATGAACCAGGAACAAAAGGTTACCGCTTCTTGCGGAACAACAGATCTATATATGTGGAAACAACTGCCACATTTGTTGAAAACTTATTCCCAAATTGTCCCGAAGAAAAGTTGAAAAAGAAAATCGATATACCTGAACCAATTCATCCTTCTGAAGAAGAAGCAACAGGTAATAACGATGATAACAATCACCAACCTCCACCCGACGATCTGGAATTTCCACCCATTGACCCATATCAACCAAATGAGAGTCATACAAGAGGTGATGATTCAAAAAGAGACACCACAAAGCCACAAGGTCCAACCCAACGCCCCCCTAAACCTACAGTAGAGGAAGTCGCTGACAACGACTCGCAAGTTCCTCAGGGAGGTCAAACTAGGTTCTAACAATGGACATCCGGAAGAAGAACTTGGATATGTCTTTCAATAGGCGAACTCAGTCATGGGAACCTCCTCAAGAGGCACCACGTTCAACCAGACTAAGTAAGATTTCCACGATTTTGATCATAGAAGCCCGAGATACACCAATTCCAGAAGTTCATAGTTCCTAATGAACCCAATCCAATCCGTCGCAATCCCCCTCGAATTCGTAATCCACCTCTTAGACCAGACAATGTCTATGGTCAGAGAAATCCAGTGGATATAGAACGAGAAATTGCAAGAGAACGAGAATGGACTAGAATGGTATTAGGAAGAGGAGTTCCTACTATTCCTCGAACAGAACCCATGGTCGAAACAAGACCAAATCCTCCTGCACCTGCAGAACCTCAAGAGGTCCCCGTCGCTGTTCCATTACCATCAATGGATGAAGACGAGAATGAAATGGAAGACGTCATTGTTCCAAACACTGATGTTGATACTATGATTCAACTAGGTCAACACTACATTCTCAACTACATCATGAAGCAGGCAGCAAAGCCACTCAAGGGTATTCCTTATCATTTTAAGGATATCCGAAACTATCCATTGGATGAACAAAAGAAATGGGAACAGGCATGCAAGGAAGAAATTAAGTCTATTGAAGATAGACATGTATGGACTTTGGTGGATTGTCCGCCAGATCGAAAACCTGTCAAATGTCGCTGGGTATTCGCAAAGAAATCGGATGGAAGATTTAAAGCCCGCTTGGTTGCGAAAGGCTTTTCACAAATCTATGGTGAAGACTACGATGAAACCTTCTCACCGGTCACACGCTTTGAGACAGTACGACTGCTCTTGGCTTATGCGTGTCGAAACGACTGGGAAATTGAAAGTCTTGATGTCAAGACTGCCTTCTTATATGGGCGACTCGATGAAGAAATCTACATGGAGCAACCCGAAGGTTTCAAAGTACCAGGTTCAAGTAACAAGGTCTATCGTCTACTGCGTGCTCTCTATGGCCTGAAGCAAGCCGCACTAGCATGGAACAAAGAGCTGCACAAATCGCTCCTAAAGCTCAACTTCAAACGTTCCAAAGCAGATCCTGGAGTATACATCTACCAAGATAAATCAGGCATCATGCTGTTCATCGTCTACATCGATGATGGACTACTTATGTCAAATTCTGCCAAACTTCTCAAGAAGAAGAAAACCACATTCCTCAACGTATGGGAAGCTCATGACATGGGTCCAGTACAGGAATACCTTGGATTCCAAATCACTCGTAATCGCGTCAAACGCTCAATGGTTTTACACCAACATCCCTACGTATTGAAAGTACTTAAACGCTTTCAAATGGAGAACGTCAAACACGTCCGCACACCTTTACCTGCTGGGTATCAACCATCTATAGCACCAAAGGATTACAATGCAAGTCCAACAACAAGACAACGGTATCAGTCCGTTATAGGATCACTCCTATTTGTCATGCTTGGCACACGCCCAGACATTGCTTTTGCTGTAATCAAGATGTCACAGTTCATGGCAAATCCTACCGAAGAACACCTCTCGAAGGCACTTCACATAGTGAAGTATTTGGGCTCAACTCCAAATCTTGCACTTCATTTTACAGGAGGAGCTTCGTCATTGGATTGTTACTCTGACTCTGACTGGGCAGGCGATAGTGAAACAAGACGTTCAACAAGCGGTTACACTATCTTTCTTGGCAATGACTTGGTTAGCTGGCGATCTCGCCGACAACCAACTGTGGCTCTGTCATCAACAGAAGCCGAGTACATGTCAATGTGCGATTGCGCACAACAGATTCTATGGATCAAATCACTCTTCCAAGAATGTCATCTTTCCCTCCAACACTTCATGATGTTCGGAGATAACAAGGGCGCTATTCATATCGCACAAAATCCAGTTATGGAAGGACGGTCAAAGCACATTGATATCAAGTATTATTTCCTCCGCGAATGCGTTGAGAAGAATACTTTCCTGCTTGACTATGTTCCCACTGATCAGCAGAAAGCTGATATGATGACGAAGAATCTGACATGGCAGAAATTCCAAGACAATCGCTCGTGAATGAACCTTCTAGAGTTCAAGTCTTAGCGAGGAGGAGTGTCGACAAGAAAGTATGATTATATCTTATCTTAATCTAATCTTGGAGATTTCCAGAGATCACAGTTACATGTGATTCGGAGTAGTGTCAACCGGAATACCGGTAGATCACATGACCGGCTCCACAAGATAGCCGGAACTATCACATGCAAGGCACGTGTATAACACATGCTGATGCACGTTACAAGCATGTTTCCAGATAACTATGTTTTATGGAAACTGCACCTACTACATATGGGAATATGGTGAAATAGGCGAGAATAATACTTATCTACGCACAGACCATGCACCACAGGTATATATACCCTGTAGGATTCCCTGTAGTTCTTTAGTTCAATACAGTTCAACTGTTCTCTCATTACTCGCTACTTCAAACAACTCAACTTCAAGAACCAGCTACTTGCTACTAAAGGTACGCTTGCGCTACCCCGTTGCTGTTGCCCCAGTTTTGTTGCTACACATGCTTGGCTGTCTTCGACAACACTGGAAGCTGGATTGTAGCACAAGTACATAGTGTGTACTACAAGTACCAATACCTATGAGAGGCCTGAATCATATACACTTTTAATTGCTATGTCTGCCATGATCTGAGGCTTGCTGAATAGGCTGGGTAGAACCTGTAATGTATGTCTGTTGTGTATCTGGCTGCTGTCTGGAGTGGGCTGAATAGATTGTGACCAGACAGATGCCAGACAATGATGTCTGACCCAGAAAGGAATGCGCCTGATTTCAGACATGGGTCTGGGACATCTGATGTGTCTGACATGTCTGACACTGTCTGTCCCAGACACTTCAGACACTTGTCAATTTGCTGATGTCCCCTTAGCACTGGGGGTCTGTGCAAATCTCCTTAACCCTGGAGTCCAGGTGAGCAGGTGGACAGAGAGAGAGGAGGGCTGAGGGGACTTCGAAACTCAAAAAAGCGGACATTCAAATTCAAATGAAATAGTTATGTCAACCACATGGCTAAAGCTACCAAAAAAGGGATGCCACATGGCACTGTCAAGATTCACGAGTTGGGCCAAGATATGCGGGAAAAGCGGCGGGTATCTGGCATATCTGGTACATGAAGTCTATTGTCTGTTTCTCTTATAGATAGATAGATAGATACACACCAGGGATTTCAAGATTTTCCAGCTGTTTATAGTGCATTGAAAATGACAAATGATAGTTTTAAATTTTACTTTCACATTTTACTTGCATTAAAATTTAAAATTATTGTTGTGATTCAAATTTTACTGCCATTAAAATTTAAAATTATTGTTGTGATTCAAATTTTACTGCCATTAAAATCTCAAACTACTGTTATAATTCAAATTTTAAGGGCATTAAAATGTGAAAGTAAAATTTAAAATTATCATTTGTCGTTTTCAATGCAGTATAAACAGACGGAAAATTTCGAAATCCCCAGTGTGATAGATAGATAGATGTCCATTCTTATCACCCTCCCAATAGGTACATGATAGGATCTAGCATGGTGATGTCTCCTAGACTGTACCAACCAGAGCAACGCCATACTAACACCGACTCTTGTTCTGACAGGTTCTCGCAACCTCGCGTCAATGCTTTGCCTTCTCGCGGGATGGCGCACTCCCCTTCTCGAGCATCCTTTACCGCATGAACAACTACACCGGAACGCCAGTCAACACCGTCTGGTTCTCCGTCGTAATAGAGGCTCTTTTCGGCGCGCTCACGTTTCCGGGTGCCCAGGTGACAAACGCCATGTTTGCGGTATCGATCGCGGCTCTCTACGTTGCATATGTGATACCTATCGTGGCACGTTTCGTGTTTGAGAACGACTTCAAGCCCGGGCCATTCAACCTAGGTGTCTTTGTAGGTCCCCTCCCCCTTTTCTCACCCGCTCTTGGCGTTGGCGCTAACATCATATCCGCAGAGTTTACCCATTGGCTTCATCGCAGTGGCGTTCATGGTGTTCATGACCGTCATTTTCATGTTCCCCACATCACCTGGTGCGAATGTTACTTCTATGAACTACACCGTAGTCGTCCTGGGCAGCGTGCTCCTGCTCTCACTTGCATGGCACTACTTCCCCGTGTATGGGCTTGCATTGGTTCACTGGACCAGTACCAAACATAGATAGGGAACACAAGGAAGCTGGGTCGGATGCAACTTCAGTGGATAGAAAGGCGATAGGGGAGACGAGTGTGGCAGAGGTCATATAGTGTGGGGGCATTATGACCAGGCTCAACACAAAGCATCTCTGTAGCACTGTAGGCGGTCTGTCTTTCTATAAATATAATTTCTCGACAATGCGTCGGTGTTATATAAAACATAAGATTACCCCTCCCATGTTGACTCAGGGATATCAGAACAGGCAAAGCTTGATCACCATTGTCACAACTAGGATCAATCCAGATCCTCAAGACTAGTCCCGGTGGGGAGATCAAAGCCAGCAGCATGGAGGAGTATGGCGAACTGGATGGAGGCATCCGCCATCAGCATCATAACAAGCCAGGTGACAGAGAACAGGACGTACCTGCACCTTGCAGATGGAGCGGACCTGGAATAAATCGTACCCTGGCCTGTCGCTAATGTCGCCTGCCACAACATTCTGTTAAATCCTTATGGAGGTATGGTTAAGGGTAACCCACCGCTGTTGTGGTACATGGGATCAGCGACTGGAAAGAGCACTAGTCAGTCGATAGGTTTATCTACAACGGAAAGGGAATCTCACTCCTCCCTGCACGCTCATAGAAGTGCGTTGCAGGGAACCCCTGCTCGTGGAACGACTGAAATAATAGGTGGTCGTGAGTCCGTACATACACATAGCAACAAACAGCAAAGAGGAAGGCGGGCACACACCTGATGGTCACTACAGCATGCTGGAGTAAAGCCAACGTTGAGCTCCGGACTATAGATGGCCGAGGTATTAGCAGCAAGCTGCGCGACTTCGGGTGTGCCTATGCTAAAGAGGCAAATAAGGGTAAGCGTGCTGTCCGCACACGAGCTTGTCACCCGCGATTTTGGAAGCCCCAGCTGTGGAGGCTCGCGCGACACACGGTATGCCAATATGTCCGCCTGAATCATCAGTGTGATGTTGGCACCTTTTTCACGCAGCTCCTCTGCAGCAGAATGCCATTGTCAGATAATGCGTCACCCGAGTACGGACGAACATACTCGCATATGCCCTGGATTCGACCAGGCCCTGCTCTTCTCCTGTGAACGCGACCAGTTCGACATTGCTCCTGAAGGTAATCCCGGTGTGCTTGATGCGCCGTGCAATACTGAGAATCGAGATCGTTCCCGAGCCATCGTCGTTTCCGCCAGGTGCCTACATATATGTATTGAATATGTCAGCGAGCGCAGCCTAAAGTATCTGTAGTTGTTTGAACTCGCCCGCTCTGAGCCAAATGAGCCACGTGAGTCATAGTGCCCCGATATGAGGACAATTTTCGACGTATCTGTCGTGGCATTGTATCGACTGTATATGTATTAGACAAGTGCCGTCAAGACTGAAAGGCTCACCAGATCACATGTGGGGCAAAGCCCTCCTTGAATGCCATTAACCTGCATGTTGCACCGGATTGCTCGAACTGTTGCTTGATCCACTCTCGAACCTTCGTGAAACGAGTGCCTTGACACGATGCCTGACTCTCCATCCTCGTTAGTAAGGAAGTGAATATTCCTGTGCAGCTGCTCCACCTATGATGCCTGCAACGAGCGGGTTGAAGCGAAGGGACGCAAGGAGGTTGCAAACGCGTTTCACAGCGGTTTCTGGGACGAGGAGGAACAACACTGGTGATGCAGGGATCGAAGCTGCTTTGCAGAAACGGGGGAGATACGCGGTCAGGGCATCTGCAGCGCGTGCGTCAGGAACGGCGAGGATAACAAAGTGATCGCTGCGATGGATGAGAGACGCGCTGTGCTCGAGAAAAGTAGTCTGTGGACCCGTGGAGATAGGTTCATGGGCCCCGTGGAACTGGTCGAGGAACTGAGTGACTGCGGATTCGTATTCGAGAGTGTGGAGAGTCGTCGACGGATGATTCCTGGACCCAGACGAGCTGTTGCTGATGGGAGTACAGAGGAACGAAGAAGCCCCCATCCGAGAGGCTGGGACGAGGACGAGACAGGCGACATCGGAGAGTTTGAAGAGCGACCGTTGACTGAATATTCCGTAGAAATTGTCAGCCAAACACGCTGGAACATTGTTGTTGTCCACCACATGCAAGATGGTGAGACTCGAGCGATGGGTGTTGCTGCACTCAGCATCATCGTCCATGGTGCAAGCAAAGGTGCCTAGGCAGGTTCGTCGATTGCCCTGGCTGCACGAATTCCCTCCTTACCACTCCTTCAGTCGTTACTGGCGCATCCGATTGCATTGGCAAAGAATTCGGACTGCAGTTGGCGTCTGCGGGGTTCAACGTCCTTCTTGTTGCCCGTAACCAAGCCATGCTATCCAATTAATGTCGCAGATGAGATTGGTACGAGTGTTCCAGATCCATCTCACATTAGACATATCTTTCATACTTCATCCAGGTCGAAAGCAAAATATACCTGATTGATTTTGCGAAGAATGATCCCGACACTTTCCGTGGGCTCAAGACCCTCCTCCGCAGCTTGGACATTGGGGTATTTGGTATGTGCTCTGAATGGAATACTTCCATCAGTGTTCACCTGACGCATTCGTAGTCAATAATGTGGGCAAGTCCCATGCGATGCCGACATACTTTGTAGACACCACTGACCAAGAGAGAACGAGGACATCATGACTATTAACGTGGATGTTATGGTCAGCATGACCCACGCGGTTCTCCTAGGGATGATTGAACGGTGAGTTGTATTTCTCCTGTTCGTGCAACGGGCTCACGAAGCTGGGATTTCTTGTTCACCGTCGAATTCCGGGTTGATCCTTAACCTTGGAGCAGATTCCCTCGCCGATGCTTGCGACATACTTGGGCACCAAAGCATTCGTCACCATGTTCACCAGTGCACTCGTGGAAGAAGTCGAAGCGTAGCCCATGACTATTCAGCATCTCAACACCTTTGTACGCGTGCTCCTATATCAGCCATCAATTCCTTGCAGCAGGTACTCACTCTACCGCCCCACAAGGTGTCGAAAATGTCCAAGAACACCAAATCGTCGGCTATGGTTCCTATCCCGTCTGCATACATTCTTGCATCATTGGGTAAGATTGGGCTGGCTTGCGGAGCCGCGATGACAGACCGCCCGAACACCGCGTTTTGGAGTCACGCGTTATTCGCCTACATCATCCATGTGATTGGATGGAAGGCGTTGTTCATTTCGTACACCCACCGATGACACAACGACATCCGTCGTCGGGTGCTTAGGAAATGTGAGAGGGAAGCCAAGAAGCAGTAGGTAGGCTTTCTTTTCGTTTGGGCGACCTGATACGCTCCTTGACCGTTTCGCCCATTCAGTAATAGCTTTTCCTTGTTCTGTGCGATGTGACGTAGTGGGTGTATGTACTCACGGAAAATACATAGCGAACTAGTCCTGGATACGCTACTAGCATCTGGAATACAAAACTTGCTTTTCCTATCGAGGTTTGCGCTCACGCACGGAAGGAATGGTCGAGGTCAGGTGCGTCATAGATAAGTGGATATGAGCCCTGAGGTCATGATGAATCCGTGCCGGGTATCCGCCAAGGCCTGTGTAGCTGTCGAGCAGTAAAGTTTAGCGTCATACTAATCCCCCATTTCTAACCGACCATACGTTCTGTGCGTGCATGCCTACAGAATGGAAGCAGGGCGGAGGTGATCGAGTGTTCATTGCAGCGAGGCATTGCAAAGAGTGCCCTGGTCATTATTGGTACGCTGCTGGGTAGTTTGCATGGTCACTGCTCGAGATGGTGTCACAGGGCGTGCTTTGGAATCGTGGAGGGAGGTGATGTCCCTGAGGAATGGAGGAGTTGGGTATGTGGCGGAGGAATCATCCCAGACGATGAGCGAGAGCGCGCAGTCATGGTACAGAGAAAGAGGCTCGGAGCAACGAGGGTGCGCAACACTGGCACCGGCTCTGCGACGGGCATGGCGGGCACCAATGCGGAGGTTTCGAGCCAAAGGCAAGGGCAAAGAAAAGGCAGAGGGAGGAGAGGAGGGTGCACAGGTAAATGGGGTGAATGGGGTCGAGCAGGATGCGGAGGCTGGGAAGGCAAGATGGGCACGGTGTGGGTGCTGGCCGAATGCGGTTGTGAGGCTGGTGATATGTCGGGGTGCACGAAGGCGGAAGAAAAAGGGCGAGGTGGCGATCGGGAAAGGTAAGCGACAATCGAAGAGTCGACGACTGCGACGGAGGATATCGACGAACCGCCACCTTCTTCAGCGGACGAGTCGGATTCCCATTCTCACCTTCACTTTCCCCGCTTCGGGTGCGGGGGCGGACATGGATTCGAATACAGACGAAACGACATTGTCATTCGCAGAGTCTCGCACTGCGCGATCTACACGCTGACGAAGACATCGTGCTGGGGTGGGAATGAGACGATGGACATGTTACCTGCGTTGATGGAGAGCCAGGGATGTTTAAGTGCGTCTCTCGTGTTAGTCAAGCAGGTCTGATGGCTCACTGAACGCGTCCCATCGTCCCGATCTCAACCAGTCGTGCTGGTCCAGTTGGCAGGCGACTCGGAGGGAAATGGGCTAGGAAGCCGATGCTCGGAGAGTGCAGGTGAGGGTGAGGAACAAAGGAGGGAGTCAGTGGGGCGAAGGACACTGGACAGTTGGAATTTGGTCGGGACACTCCACAACCAGCGCCACCACATGCAATGCGGGTGGGGGACCGGATTCGGACCAGAGCATGGATGCCTCAAGGTGGTGGAGTTAACTGCGGTTCGCTCTCCCTTTGCCCTCTCGACCTGCTAATTGTAAGACCAAACCATCCTCTCAACGTATAACTTCACCAGCGATGCCAAAGAAGAACCGCAAGACTGCAGACAGCCAATCCAGCCAACGCAGGGTATGCAAATCCCACACCACACGAGGGGGGACCCTGATGTCGTCCCAGCATTCTCCTTACCCGACTCCCTCTGCCTCTGGGGGGCCGAGGGTCTTGACTAGGTCCCAGCGCAGGCGACAGCAGGAGACTGAGGGACCACCACGCCCTTCCGATTCATTTGTCGCTAACTCTGCCACTTCAGTAGGGCAAGAAGGGTCATTCGCTGTGTTCCACGAGGTATGATGTTATCTACGCATCCGCGAGCTGGATCTGAAGAGTTTCCATGCGGTGAACCACATCCAGTCCATGGCGATTGACCTTGAAGACGCTAGGGCCGTTGTACTTGCTTCCACTAGTCCTGGAGAAACCACAGCGGAAGGACGTGCTGCTGCTACCCACGAGGTCCGTGCACATGCAGCCATGTATTTCTGACGCTTATCGATCCCACCAGGTGCCAGGAAATATCCAACCTGTTCCGACAGTACTCGGCCACACACAGGACGCACATATGGACCCCATTCCTGGTCCAGTGGAGATTGCTGTTAATGCGCACGGTCTCGTAGACACTGGATATCGCCAAACCCTTAGCACTTTCAGTACAGTCATCAATGGCATTATTGGAGTTTGTCATTTCAATGGCAGACGGTCAAGCTTGACTGATAATCTCGCATAGATCCATCCACACGCTCAAATGGCCTTGAGTGCATTGAACAGGACCTCCAAGGTATGCATTGATCATGCCCGATGTCCTTGATTAATGGGAATCTGGACAGCTGCTGCTGTCCCATGCGAGTATTGACGCATCTCTCAGGGGGCTCGTCACTACAATCGAACGAACTTACGAGCTCATCCTGGAAAACAGGTCTTCATCGAAGATCAATGCGACGAAAGACGTCCTACTGGATATCGCCCAAGTCGTACAGGAATGCGCACAGTTCATCACGAAGTACTCGGAAACCAAAACTTTCTGTACGCCACCTATTCCTGTAGCCTTCATGAAACTCATGTTTTTCACAGGGTCGTGGCTCGGGAAGAATGTTCCCTCGGAGACAACGACCAAGGTCGTCAACTATACGTGGAAGTTGGAGAAGCTGATGCAAGAGCTTCGAGATCGACCTATTCCAGACATCCAATATGGCATCAAACAGATATTCGAGGATCTTAGCTCGAACTGCTTGACCTGTGCGGACGGAGTCGGACTCAACGAGGCAAAGAAGTGCCTGGATGGCACGAGAATCGAGATCTTGAATGAAATTGTCGATTGGATCAACAACACAGACGCCGCCACACCGCGCATCTTCTGGCTCTACGGACAGGCTGGAAAGGGGAAATCAGCCATAGCGCACACAATTGCTCGGCATGCCCAGAATCTTGGCGTGCTTGGATCGTGCTTCTATTTCAGTCGCGTTAGACAGCACGAACAGCTCCATACGAAGCTCTTCCCCACCATCGCGCGTGACTTGGCTCATCGCGACCTCCGTTTGCGACCGCTTCTGGTTGAGGTGACAACCAGCAACCATTCATTGAGGGACTCGACAAACATCGCAGCACAGTGGAACAAACTCATTCTCGAACCCCTTTCCCAATTGAAGGGTTCCCTGACTGGAAATGTAGTGGTGGTGGTCATTGATGCTTTGGATGAGAGTGGTGCGGAGCGCACGAGGACGACTGTACTTGAGGTCCTTGCTACCTACGGCGCGGAACTTCCCACAAACATCCGGATTCTCCTGACTTCTCGGCCACTCGTGGACATTGGGGAGGCATTAAACGCCAGTCCGCATATCTATGCCAGGTCACTCGATGTCATTGATACGGAGTTGACCATGCGCGACATTCATCTCTATGTTTCCACCCGCCTGAAAACTCTTCGTGACACGTTCTCCGACGAAAATTTCGAACACCTCGCTGTGAAATCAGGTGGTGTCTTCGAATGGGCACGTCTGGCATGCGACTTCATGTCCCCCCGAATCGGGGTGATCCCGAAGGACCGTTTTCATCAAATCATGTCTCATGCTCCTGGCGACGGAAGGACTCTTCTCGACGAAATGTATACCACATTTTTGGAGGATCTTTTCAGAGGGTCCGATAACCGCCGGGACTTTCGTTCTGTCATGCGGCAGATCCTGTGGTTGAAGGAGCCACTCCCTATCAGTGCATTGGACTTTATGCGTGACAGGTTCCCTCAGGAGGATGACCACTATCCTGTAGGGTTCATCCTCAACTCCATGGCATCACTGTTTGCTGGTGCCAATGAGCTATCTACTCCTGTCCGCCCCATGCATGCTTCATTCTATGACTTTCTGCTCGATGAGAAACGAAGTGGAGAGTTCTTTATTCAGCAGGGTGATGCACATTGTAATCTTGCTGTTGCCTCGCTTTCTGTCATGCAAGCTGGCCTTCATTTCAACATCTGTAAACTGGAAACGTCATATATCTCCAACTCGGAGGTGGCAGACTTGGAAAAAAGGGTTGAAGAAAACATTCCACCACATCTATTGTATTCATGTCGATTCTGGGCAACCCACCTCCAAGGTGCAGCATTTGATCCAGACCTGGCACAATTAGTGAGGGGGCTTGTCACTGGAGAACAGATGCTATTTTGGTTGGAGGCTCTTGGTGTATCAAAGTTGATTAGGGAAGCCTGTGGGGCACTGATCTCTGCTGAGGGATGGTTGCAGGTAAGTTTATTCATGTGTAACATAGGATGTCATCCCACTAACATTGAATTAGCACAGAAGAATGGGGTATGAAGAATTGTTGATGTTCATCAAGGATGGGATCAAATTTGTGCAGAACTTTGCTGGGATCATTGACAAGAGTACACCTCACCTGTACTTGTCAGCATTGCCATTTTCACCATCAAAGTCAATATTGGCAAGATCTCAGATTGAAAGGTTTGCAGGAATTGCACAAGTTGCTGTAGGACAACAGGATGACTGGCCCCAGAATCAACAGATTCTTCAAGGGCATACAGGCTTTGTCTGGTCAGTTGCATTCTCACCAGATGGAAGGTACATTGTGGCAGGTTCTTTGGATAAGACAATCCAGCTTTGGGATGCACAGACAGGTGGCCAGGTGGGCAACCCCCTCCAAGGGCACACAGACTCAGTCTACTCAGTTGCATTCTCACCAGATGGAAGGCACATTGTGTCAGGTTCAGAGGATGAGACAATCCGACTTTGGGATGCACAGACAGGTGACCAGGTGGGCAACCCCCTCCAAGGGCACACAGACTCAGTCTACTCAGTTGCATTCTCACCAGATGGAAGGCACATTGTGTCAGGTTCTTTGGATGAGACAATCCGACTTTGGGATGCACAGACAGGTGGCCAGGTGGGCAACCCCCTCCAAGGGCACACAGACTCAGTCTACTCAGTTGCATTCTCACCAGATGGAAGGCACATTGTGTCAGGTTCATGGGATTGTACAATCCGACTTTGGGATGCACAGACAGGTGGCCAGGTGGGCAACCCCCTCCAAGGGCACACCTCCTCAGTCCAGTCAGTTGCATTCTCACCAGATGGAAGGCACATTGTGTCAGGTTCAA
Organism: Scleroderma bovista; assembly: GCA_037178675.1. Classification (NCBI taxonomy): domain Eukaryota; kingdom Fungi; phylum Basidiomycota; class Agaricomycetes; order Boletales; family Sclerodermataceae; genus Scleroderma; species Scleroderma bovista. The sequence goes on from JAYMGJ010000502.1 coordinate 15,434, forward strand.
GGGATAACACAATCCGACTTTGGGATGCACAGATAGGTGGCCAGGTGGGCAACCCCCTCCAAGGGCACACAGACTCAGTCAGGTCAGTTGCATTCTCACCAGATGGAAGGCACATTGTGTCAGGTTCTTTGGATGAGACAATCCGACTTTGGGATGCACAGACAGGTGGCCAGGTGGGCAACCCCCTCCAAGGGCACACAGACTCAGTCTACTCAGTTGCATTCTCACCAGATGGAAGGCACATTGTGTCAGGTTCTTTGGATGAGACAATCCGACTTTGGGATGCACAGACAGGTGGCCAGGTGGGCAACCCCCTCCAAGGGCACACAGACTCAGTCTACTCAGTTGCATTCTCACCAGATGGAAGGCACATTGTGTCAGGTTCATGGGATTGTACAATCCGACTTTGGGATGCACAGACAGGTGGCCAGGTGGGCAACCCCCTCCAAGGGCACACCTCCTCAGTCCAGTCAGTTGCATTCTCACCAGATGGAAGGCACATTGTGTCAGGTTCAAGGGATAACACAATCCGACTTTGGGATGCACAGATAGGTGGCCAGGTGGGCAACCCCCTCCAAGGGCACACAGACTCAGTCAGGTCAGTTGCATTCTCACCAGATGGAAGGCACATTGTGTCAGGTTCTTTGGATGAGACAATCCGACTTTGGGATGCACAGACAGGTGGCCAGGTGGGCAACCCCCTCCAAGGGCACACAGACTCAGTCTACTCAGTTGCATTCTCACCAGATGGAAGGCACATTGTGTCAGGTTCAGAGGATGAGACAATCCGACTTTGGCATGCACAGACAGGTGGCCAGGTTGGCAACCCCCTCCAAGGGCACACATACTCAGTCTGGTCAGTTGCATTCTCACCAGATGGAAGGCACATTGTGTCAGGTTCAGAGGATAAGACAATCCAACTTTGGGATGCACAGACACGTGGCAATGTGGGAAACACCCTTAAAGAGAAAACCACAAATTCCCTCTCAAGTACACTCTCACCAATCCACTTCTCATCTTCAGCTGCACATGCACTCCATGATGCTCAGAGTCTTTTCATTAACATGTCCAATGTCAATTGGGACTGCCGAGACCTGATTCATTTGCAGAATGATGGCTGGATTGTGGGTCCCAATGGGAAACAGTTGCTATGGGTGCCTCACTCATACCATAAATTGTTTTTCTATACTCCCTGGACACATCTGGTAATCCCCAGAGGTATTCCTGAGCTTGATTTGAGCAGGATGGCTCATGGCCCTGCTTGGCATAGATGTGATGTTCCTGTGACTGGTGTAATGTGCCAGGGACCGGTTGCATGTATTAGGGACCGGTTACATGTCCCATAGGCCGGAGGAATGATCCTAAACTCACAGACATGCACCATAACTCAAAACAATCACTTAATGGCATCAGATATGTGTTCCAGTGCCCATGACACCAGCACCATGGCCTGACCGTACACTATGGTGATGCCAGTACCCTGGCCAGACTGCACACTATGGTGACTCCAGGCTGGATTGTATATTATTGTGACACTGGTACCCTGGCCAAACCGTAAACTATGACACGGGTACCCTGGCCCAACTGTAAACAATGGTGATACCTGCACCCAGGCCAGGTCCTATATGATGATGACACTGGTACCCTTGCTGGACCATACACTATGGTGACACCCACACCCAGGCCGGATTGTATATTATGGTGACACCGGTACCCTGGCCGGACTGTACACTATGGTGACACCCACACCCAGGCCGGATTGTATATTATGGTGACACTGGTACCCTGGCCTGACCATAAACTATGGTGACACCCACACCCAGGCCGGACTGCATATTATTATGACACTGGTACCCTGGCCAGACCATACACTATGGTGACACCAGTACCCTGGCTGGACCATACACTATGGTGACACCCACACCCAGGCTAGATTGTATATTATGGTGACACCAGTACCCTGGCCCAACCGTACACTATGGTGACACCGGTACCCTGGCCCAACCATAAATTATGGTGACACCCACACCCAGGCTGGATTGTATATTATGGTGACACTGGTACCCTGGCCCAACCATACACTATGGTGACACCCACACCCAGGCCAGATTGTATATTACAGTGACACTGGTACCCTGGCCAGACTGTACACTATGGTGACACCCACACCCAGGCCGGATTGTATATTATGGTGACACCGGTACCCTGGCCTGACCGTACATTATGGTGACACTGGTACCCCGGCCTGACTGTAAACTATGGTGACACCTGCACCCAGGCCAGGCCCTATATGATGGTGACACTGGTACCCTGGCCCAACCATAAACTATGGTGACACCTACACCCAGGCTGGACTGTATATTATGGTTAAACTACACACCCTGGCCGGACCATACACTATGGTGATACCTGCATCCTGGCCCGACCCTATATTATGGTGACAACCCACCCCCAGGCTGGACCATGTATTATGGTGACAATTCCACACACAGGCCGGACCATATATCATGGAAACACCCTGTAGTCCAGCCTGACCCCCACTGGCCCATAAGATACAGCCGATTGTCAACCACCGCTGGCTGTAAAGTATGGTACAATGTAGGTTCATTATGTGCGCATTGGTCCTAGAAAATCTTGATTTTGCAAAAGACCAGACTGGACCACCAAGGACCAGTCCTTATTGGTCCTCACATGTGGTAGGACCGGTCCAAAACTGATGAAGACTGGTTTATGTGAGTATTTTATGCAAAGATGGCACCCCCTGTTTTGCGCAAATCATGAGGGTTGCTGTTTTGCGCATTTTTGACATTTAAATAGCAGGATTGTTAACAATATTTTCAATTAACTGTCAAAAAAAAACATAAACATGATCAACCCTGTTGAATTCCTAGTATTTGATATGCAAAGATGGCACCTCTGTTTTGCGCATTTTTGACATTTAAAATGGCTGGATTATTCAAAATGTTTTCATTTAACTGTCAAAATTATTCCACCTCAGATATGCCAAAAAGACCAGTCCTTGATCCCAGCCCAAAATGTCAGGACCAGGACTGTGGACTGGTCCTAAATCAGTCCAGTCCAGTCTGGTCCTTGATCTTTCATCAGTCCTAGGACCAGACCTTCAAACACTAGTGTTTGCCTTCCTGCTCACCTTTAGAGCGGTCAGTCTCCCAGTTTATGTGATAGACAAGTGGTAATAGTATACTACTACAATTACAAACCATCCAAAAAGTACCAACACTCGCAGTAAGAGCCTCCCAGGGTGTCATACCAGGAGGAGGAAAATGTGACACAGCACTTCAGAGGCTCCACCCCATCAAATGTGCTTGGTATTGTTGTAAATTAACCAGCACACGTTACTAGGTACTTAGGCACATGACTGCATGGCTTACATAAGCCTTCCTAGCATACATACACAGTAGTATTTTCCTATTAGTCCCTCAGTAGCTTGACCATCTACTGAGGTTTACTACAGGGTTACCAACATCCTCCTACAGCTTCTGTCCTTTAGGTCCACTGCAGCAACCCCCACCACACTTTTTTCAAGAGGTATATGTTGTAGGTACATATGGCCCCTTGAAGGGGATGCAATTTAGAAGTGTGTATGTCCAATGTATCAAAAATGCGAAGCCTTTTTGGTTTTTACCCCTAACTATTTTTCCAACCATCCAGAGCCTCTGACACATTCATTTGAGGATCCAGTTATGGTCTTATATATTCATATACCATATATGATACTATGTACAGTACATAGAGGCAAGGGATTGGGCACAGGAAGGCAGAAGAGGCTCACCAGGAGGGTGGGAATATTGCAGGTCAGGTAGTGACCAAATGCAGTCATGTTTTGGGAGGTAGTAGCACTTTTTGTGATTATGTAATCTTACATGAAGTGGTGAACAATTATTAATAAAAATAAAGAAGCCAAGGAGGCTCGTCTGAGCCTCGGAGGAGGGTCTAGAGTGCTATGCTGACATGAAGCTGATGAAATGAACAATTTCAAGACTAGCCAAATCATGGCGGCAAATTCTGACATGGTTGTTGCACAGATGGTTGGTCTCTTAGATGGGTTTCCCACAACATAAAAACCCATCTAAAAGAGCCTTATTGCCACTGAGAATTGGTGCCTAAGGTGTCTGTGTCACCATTGATGCACAATTCTGTAGAGATGCTTTGCAGGATGTGTGGATGGCCCAGATGACACATAAGTTCCTGTATCTTAATCTCCACTGCTAATTCTCTCCAGGGAGTTGCATCCCTTTGACTCATGTTGAGTTGAGCGCTCATGCCATCTTCACCGTCAATGAATAACAATGACATGTCAACACCTCAAACTCAACCACCACCACTGGGATGATGCCGACAACCACAATCATCATCAATCATCAACAGCCACTACCTCACCCTCGACCAAGTTGTTGAAGTCACACATGCACCCGGCGTAAACCATTGACAAAGTGCACACAAGACTGCAACCCATTTTAGTGTAGACTTAGTAATAGTCCTCTTTAGAGTAGATGTTACATGTCACACATCACATGTCACAGTCATGCATCACACTATTTGTTGTATATAAACAGCGGACATCACTTATATAATATAACAGCTCTTAACCAGCTACCGCTACCATCTCAGGTTGTGCACTCCACCCAACAGGTGAGTTGGAGTAGCAGTTCCTCTATGTATACAGGCATTGCTTCAACACAAGTCTGAACTATCACCCCTACTATCAACTGGTCCAATGACCAGCACACCCAATGGTGGTGACCACCACCATTGATGATGATGTGATGATGACTGCCACCACCATTATACCCAATGCACAGGACATCATCAACAGACAATCACTAACAATGACAACAACCAATATGACCAGCATCGATCACTGATCAGCAGACCAACCCTCCCCTGGACAGTACTGGACAGTTACCCCAGAGCCCCAGCTACTCCTAGCAAGGTACCCAACTGGCTAGCACTGTCCAGGACTGTCCCAGACTGTTCCAGTAGTACTATTCACAGTATCTATACTACCTTTACTACCTGTACTTGTGTAACGGTCTAACTTGTTATCTTATCTAATCTGCGATTAGATGGCATCTTATCTTATTGTAGCATAGTATCTTATCTAGTGCATCTTATCTGTAGGTCTGTCTAGACTACAGCCTCGTGCTGTACATGCTGTTGTGTTCACTGCCTCGTACAGCATACAGCCTCATGGATAGCCTCGCACAGGACACGTGTAGTGTAGTATATATACTGCTGCAATCCAGCACCCAGAGGCTCTCCATTTGAGCTCTCTTTGGGTTTTTGCTCTAAGATGCTTGGTTCCTATTCTCCTCCTCAGAGTCTTGACGTGTGGTAGTTCTTTGGGTTGTTTGCCCTTAGGGTTGTCTCAACTTGAGGCTTTTGAGCACTTAATTCATTCAAAGTTAATGTTAATCAACTTATATTAATTCAATAAAAAAACTACAGAATGAAGACTAAATATTATATTCATTGGGGTGGTGGTGGCCACATCGACGATGCAGGTGGTAGGGTTGTCATCTGGGGCGGTGCTGGTGGTTGCATCACCATCGATGCACAATGCAGGTGGTGGGGTTGTCATTGTCATCGGTGCCTAATGATGGTGGCCGTGTCATTGACACTGCTGGTGGGGTCATCGTCATCATTGCAGGCAGTGGTGGTGACTGCTTTGTTGATGCTGCTGGTGGGATGGTCATTATTGCTGCTGGTGGGGTTGTCATCATCACTGATGGGTCGTTGTTGTCCCTGGCGGGTGATCATCATTGCTGGTGGTGGCCTCATCATCGTCGCTGGTCGTCATCACTGGTGGTGGTCATGTCATCGATGTTGGTGGTGGTCATGTCGTTGATGAGGTTGGGGGTGGGGGTGGTCACTGGTGGTGGTGGCTGTTGGGTGGTGGTCGATGCATGGTATGGTGGTGGTAGAAGATGGAGAGGAATAAAGACTTAGAGAAATTTTTGAAGTGTGTGTATGTGTGTGTGTTTGTGTAGATGATTATATCAGCATATTGAACTACCAATTTCCTAATAGTATTTACAACCTCACTACATGCCTTGCCCACAGCCACAATCACCACCACCATGTTGATGCGACCACCATCAGCAACAATGACAATGACAACCCTGCCACTGGCAATGGGCGACAGTGACAGCGACAGCCACTGACCACCACCACCAGCATCATCAACGCGACCACCACCATCAGCGTCAACAATGACCCCACATGCCGTGGATGACGGCAATAACACCAACCACCACCAGTGTCATTGACCAGATGATGACAATGATGGCTACAGTACCAACCACCACCACCACCACAACCTGTGTCAATGATGTGGCCACCACCAGCATTGTTGTCGTGACCTGATGATGATGACAGCCATGACAGCCACCAGTGACAATGACCAGCAGTGTTGTTGACCACACCAGTGCGCCAATGACCACCAATGTGACAGCCCCAGTGATGGCACCCACAAATGCAACAACAATGAGCATGATGATGATGCCACCACTGCTGCCCATGGCATTTATTGATTAGCTTACTTAGAATTTATGTAGTATGATATGATTTGATCTAATAAAATTTATTTGACTTAAAATTTGGGGTGATTGACTCTAATAGTATAGTATGTACTCTATTGGATTGACTGGAGTGTCTGTGATAACTGTGCAACACTGGGCCAGCCTGTTGTTGCTGTGTAAAGCCTGGGACAGACTTGCCGAGCTGGGTGCTTGGCTAAGCAAAAAGGCTAGTTTGCTGATATGATGACAACAACAACAACCACTACCACTACCAATGTAATGATTAGCATGCCCGAGTCCTAGTATACCAATACTGATGATAAGAACTACTGCCAACAGATGATGACAACAACCATCAACATGATAACTGCCCACACAAATGACAGCAATGGTCATGGTCATGAGTGCCAAGGTCCGAGGATGGTAACCACCCATCCTATTACTTAGTTTTGGTAGTACCATACCCATTTGTATACCTTCATGCAGTCTTAATTAGCTGAGAGCTTCTGTGTGCACACTACATTTCTACAATGTATCACTAAGAGAAGCAGGAAGATCATTACACTGATAAAAGTTCAAACCATAGGTATCATAGGAAGTTGAAGCAACTAATAACTGCCTCAAATACCTAATTATCATCAGGAACAGGTGTGTAACATCTATGCCAAGCAGGACCATGAGCCATCTTGCTCAAATCAAGCTCAGGACTACCACTCGGGATTAGCAGTTGTGTCCAGGGAGTATAATGAAACAATTTATGGTATGAGGGAGGTACCCACAGCAACAGTTTCCCATTGGGACCCACAATCCAGCCATCATTCTGCAGATGAATCAGGTCTCGGTAGTCCACATTGACATTGGACATGTTAATGAAAAGACTCTGAGCATCATGGAGTGCATGTGCAGCTGAAGATGAGAAGTGGATTGGTGGGAGTGTACTTGAAAGGGAATTTGTAGTTTGCTCTTTAAGGGTGTTTCCCACATTGCCACCTGTCTGTGCATCCCAAAGTTGGATTGCCTTATCCCTTGAACCTGACACAATGTGCCTTCCATCTGGTGAGAATGCAACTGAGTTGACTGAGTCTGTGTGCCCTTGGAGGGGGTTGCCCACCTGGCCACCTGTCTGTGCATCCCAAAGTTGGATTGTCTTATCCCAAGAACCTGACACAATGTGCCTTCCATCTGGTGAGAATGCAACTGAGCTGACTGGGAGTGTGTGCTCTTGGAGGGGGTTGCCCACCTGGCCACCTGTCTGTGCATCCCAAAGTTGGATTGTCTTATCCCAATAACCTGACACAATGTGCCTTCCATCTGGTGAGAATGCAACTGACAAGACTGAGTATGTGTGCCCTTGGAGGGGGTTGCCCACCTGGCCACCTGGCCACCTGTCTGTGCATCCCAAAGTTGGATTGTCTTATCACTTGAACCTGACACAATGTGCCTTCCATCTGGTGAGAATGCAACTGAGGTGACTGAGGAGGTGTGCCCTTGGAGGGGGTTGCCCACCTGGCCACCTGTCTGTGCATCCCAAAGTTGGATTGTCTTATCCCTTGAACCTGACACAATGTGCCTTCCATCTGGTGAGAATGCAATGAGTATGTGTGCCCTTGGAGGGGGTTGCCCACCTGACCACCTGTCTGTGCATCCCAAAGTTGGATTGTCTTATCCCAAGAACCTGACACAATGTGCCTTCCATCTGGTGAGAATGCAACTGAGTGGACTGAGAATGTGTGCCCTTGGAGGGGGTTGCCCACCTGGCCACCTGTCTGTCGACAAGAAAGTATATGATTATATCTTATCTTAATCTAATCTTGGAGATTTCCAGAGATCACAGTTACATGTGATTCGGAGTAGTGTCAACCGGAATACCAGTAGATCACATGACCGGCTCCACAAGATAGCCAGAACTATCACATGCAAGGCACGTGTATAACACATGCTGATGCACGTTACAGGCACGTTTCCAGATAACTACGTTTATGGAAACTGCACCTACTACATATGGGAATATGGTGAAATAGGCTAGAATAATACTTATCTACGCACAGACCATGTACCACAGGTATATATACCCTGTAGGATTCCCTGTAGTTCCTTAGTTCAATACAGTTCAACTGTTCTCTCATTACTCGCTACTTCAAACAACTCAACTTCAAGAACCAGCTACTAGCTATCAAAGGTACGCTTGCGCTACCCTGTTGCTGTTGCCCCAGTTTTGTTGCTACAGGTTATGAGCCCTGTTTAAGGCCATACCAGGAAGCATACAGCAGTTCTGTCTTCGTCACTGCCTCCTGCTATGAACCTTAGACAGCTCGTAGCTGAAGTTCTTCACGAGTTACCGTTTGTTTTTGCCGTGATATCTCTTACGATATATTCTTCGTTTGTGTTTTGGTTTGAACGCTGGAGATACAACTACATTGCTGCACTCTTTGTGTGCTATGCAGTTCGTCTCTTGGTTACCTCGCAGCCACGCCCTGCTCCTCCTCCCATTGTTAACGTGGAGTTACCATTACCTCCTGTTGACAACCCCTTTGAAAATGATGATGAACTCGTCGTCATTGATACTACAGCACCTCCTAGTGTTCATCAAACGGTGGACTTCTATTGGAGAGAAGCTATGCGGAATTACCACTTGTATCAGCCAAGGGAACTCCACAGCGGTGATACGCTTAGTGGAAACATGGGACATATTAGGAGGCCTTTGCCTCTTAGTAGGGAGGAACAGCTTTCTCTCATCAGCCATGACCGTTTTTATGGATTCATTGATAGTCACATCACTGTTCCTGATCCTCGGTGGGCATTACCCTACCAATTCCGCGTCTTGTTCAGACATTGGCAATCTGTTATCATCGAATCTCTTCCGTATGATGAAGAGATATTCATTGATAACGTTTCAGATGCCAATTACCTTCGAACAGACATCAGACTCCGACTCGAGGAATTCGCAAGGGAGCAGGCCCAGGCCGATCTCCAGGCGGAACTCATCTCGAGGCAGCTCGCCGATTTATGTTCCCGCGCCTCTGGCCAGGAGCGAAAGTGAGCTTTGGATGCAGGAAAGAGGAAGAGGACAACAAGGAAGAAGGATTGTTAGGATTGGTAATCATCGAGTGGTACAACCGCGACGAAGCCCCACTCCACCTCCTTCCTATGCTGCTGATCACCGTAGAGCTCTTCAAGAGCGATGGCGACGACGCGCAGATGTGATTGCTGAAGGAGAAGTCACCGCTGACATTCAACCCGATCTGGAGGATAACGGTCCACCCTCTACCGGAGGGATTTGGACCCAATACGTGCAGGGAGTATCGGAGGAATTCTATGTCGAGCTTAGGCCTGGTATAGGTCGTGCCGCTCATCTAGAAAGCCACCCTTCCAAGGTGTTTGGTGGACAGGTGATGCAGGGAGTCATTCCGGCTTACCAGAGACGACTTGACGACACCCCTTTTCCTCTGATCACTAACCCGCACCCTGAACCAGAACAGGGTCAAGTCAGAGGTATGGTTGGCAAGGAGCTAGCCACCATATACCCAGAGAATCCGCGGGTCCATTGGGCCTTCAACGGATCATATTATCTCCCCTCTGCTAAGCTTCATGCTTATTCAACGCCTCATGCCCGAGCTAACTTCATGGGAGTAGACTATCAGTCGCTCCACTATGAAGATCCTGCTCTCGCGACCGTCCCAGCCTTCTGGATCGATCCCTGCCCAGAGGTCTACCAGCCAGCCAGTCGTTGGCGGCATCCTCTCTACTCTGAGCAGCGATTTTCTGGAGCTATCCCGTCTCTTCGGGACTGGCATGATTGGCTCGAAGTCAATTTCAGATACGTCTGGAAGCAGAGACCACGCCGAGCACAGTTCTCGATACCCGCGTGCATGGAGCGACCCGGTATCCTCTTCGAGGAAAGTCGGGATCTCTGGGTGGCTCACACCACTCTCATCCGTCTCGATATGGCGGACTACCAAAATGGAGTGTTTTCGTTCCATGGACTCCAGCCCCACTGGCCATCTAGTCAGGATCGATGCGACAATATTGCACTCCTGCTCGAAAGGCACGAGGCTGGACGAGAAGGTGATGAAGCTATCGACGATGATGCGGAACAATCAGATTCCGGGATTCCTGGAGGAGCCCTTGATTAGGTGCTTCCCAAGTCCCTATTGGCACCCTATTCCTTATTCTGGAAAGGGAAGACCATTACGAAAATCTGATAACGGACTTCTTAAGTCCATCTCCGCTTACATCTTGTACAATAAGGCTCCGGTTGTTCTTTTTACCCCTTACGAAATTTTTTCACGGTCTATGCTTACTTTTGAATATTGGTCTTTGGACAGCAACAAGGTTGTCTCCAATTATCAGTATTGTCCTGATTACGATTTGGATGTTTTCTTTGACATTTTACCTAGGCATTGGTCGTATACGACATTTACGATACCTACGGACTCCTCGGACTCCTCATCTTCAACAGAAGAGGAAACACAGTCCGAATCTTCTTCATCTTCTGAAGAAGATCTAATCTTTCTTCCACCTGTTTCTGTTACCGCTGTACCGGAACTGATTTTACTAAATCTTTTTGATTTTTGAATATATCAGAATCATTATGTCCGGAAACACTGGTGACATGAAGAAAACCACACCCATTCTTACTGGCGCATCCAATTACTTGGAATGGAAGTCGGCCATGAAGTCACTCTTGCAAGTCATGGGAGTCTGGCGCTATGCGCATCATCAAGTACCCGCTGTCGTTGCTGGACAGGCTGGTGCAACCGCCGAGCAACAGGCGACTGATGAAGTCAATCGGGATAAAGCCCTCGGTACGATCACGTACTATACATCCGCACTCATCAGACAGAATCTGATGAACGAGAACCAACCTCACACGGTTTGGGCTGCGCTCAACACCTCTTATGGGACTCCTGGCGCTGCCGGTGTCTTTGTTGAGTTCAAACGTCTCACACGGATGATAATCCCAGGGAATCAGGATCCCACTCCGGCTGTACATCAAATGCAGTCCACGATTGGCTATTTGGCCTCTAATGGCCTCACTCTCCCCGACTCCGCTCAAGCCATGCTTCTTCTTGGTGCCTTACCGAATGAGTGGCAAGGCTTTGCTTCCACACTCCTGGCCACCTTATTGGTCAACCCAAATGCCACTCAAATTGCTGCGGGCGTTCAACGCCTTACCTTTGATGCGGTTCTTCCGAAAATAATGGAAGAATGGTCCAGGAAGTCCGGCAAGTCCATAATGCCGACAATAAAGAAGGAACAAAATGCGCAGGCAGGACCTTCTTGCCCAAGGTGCAAGAAGTGTTCTGGACATCATAGTACCACGGATCACCGTGATGACTATAAAAAGACGTTCACTCCTAATGCCGCCGCAGGACCTTCTACATTCCCGCCGAAGAATCAGGGTGGTGGAAAAGGGAAAGGAGGAGGAAAGAAGGGAAAAGGAAAACAGCCTTACAAGGGTAAAGGCAAGCAGCGTCAAAACGCTGCAGAACAAACCGCACAGATCGTCGAACTTGATTCTGACGAAGATTCCGATGCTGGGTCCGTCTCTAATATTCCTGAGACAGGCTGGTCCGTGCTCACTCCATCCCAACTTGCTACAGAGTCAGTATTACATTCTGTGCATAATGACCTGGCAAGAAAGAAGAGGGATGATGAGGATTATGCACGTAGACAAGCTACGAGACCACGGACTCCTGATGACGGGACCATAAAGTATCATGATGACGGTTTTGTTTGTGACCAATATAACGATGAAAGCTTTGACTGTTATACCTTGTGCACCTCTAAGGAGAGTGATGAAAGGTGTCTTTGCTTAACATCTCCCCACTCAGGACAAAAAACCGAATCTCACTGCCCCAAGCATAAACATTTAACAGGTTTATGGTTAATGGATTCCAGTGCAACCGACCATTCCACTCCATATCTGGATGATTTCCTAACATACAAGGAACTTCCAAAACCTATAAATGTGGGTACTGCTGGCGCTGAAATAATTCAGTTTTTAGGCATAGGTACAGTTGCCTTCAAAACTAAAGTTGGCAATGTACAAAAACAAATTTATCTTCGACATGTCTACTATTCTCCATCTGGAGATAGACGTATTTGTTCACTTCAGTGGCTTATCACGAAGCTTAAAATGAAGCTCTACGCCGATGTGAAGATAACTCGTGTCTTCGATTCACGAAATGAAGTCTTCTTGGAAGGGACTAGGTTAATTCCAAGAAACAATCTCCATTGGTTTCATGGGAAACCGATACATCAGACTGGAGCTCTTGGACTTCTCGTGGATTTGGACATAAAATCCATTTCAACGGTGCAATGTGCAACCATTACAAATAAATTCAACAGTTATGATCTATGGCATAGTCGTCTAGGTCATCCTAACCCTCAAACTATGCGGCATGCTACTCGCGCTACCGATGGTATTGAGAAATTGGACATACCAACCACGACACCACTCTGTCCTGACTGTCAGATTGGCAAGATGCCCTCAAGGTCTTTTCCATCTTCCGATAAACGAGCAGACAAAATACTTGAAATGGTGCACTGCGACCTGGTCGAGTTCCCCATTTTGTCATACAATCGACACAAGTATTGTCTCACGATCATTGATGACTACTCTGGTTATGGCACAGTTTGTCTTTTGCGGTTAAAGTCAGATACCGCCACCGCATTCTCTACCTGGGCAACCTGGGCTGAGAAACAAACTGGTCATTCACTCCTACGAGTATGTTCCGATCAAGGAGGAGAATTTATGGCAACCATATTTGAAACCTTCCTCACCTCCAAAGGGGTAGAACAACAACTCTCCATTTCGGATCATCCACAACAAAATGGTCGCGCAGAAAGGTTCAATCGGACCTTACTCGAGAAAGAAGAAACCATGCGTCACGCAGTGTGTTTACCGAAGAATCTATGGAACTTCACTCTTGACACTGCAGTCCATGTTTATAACAGGACACCAATGCAACGCATAGGCTGGAAGACACCTGTTGAACTCCTATTCAACAAGAAACCTGATATATCCTACCTTCGAGTATTCAGATGTCTTGCTTATGTCCACATTCCAAAGGACAAGCGAAAAGACAAACTTACTCCGAAAGCCGAAGAAATGATATTCCTTGGTTATGAACCAGGAACAAAGGGTTACCGCTTCTTGCGGAACAATAGATCGATATATGTGGAAACAACTGCCACATTCGTTGAAAACTTATTCCCAAATTGTCCCGAAGAAAAGTTGAAAAAGAAAATTGATATACCTGAACCAATTCATCCTTCTGAAGAAGAAGCATCAGGTAACAACAATGAAAATAATCACCAACCTCCACCCGACGATCTGGAATTTCCACCCATTGACCCATATCAACCAAATGAGAGTCATACAAGAGGTGATAATTCTAAAGGAGACACCACAAAGCCACAAAGTCCAACCCAACACCCCCCTAAACCTACAGTAGAGGAAGTCGCTGACAACGACCCGCAAGTTCCTCAGGGAGGTAATACTAGTTCTGATAACCGACGCCCGGAAGAAGATCTCGGATATGTATTCAACAGATGAACTCAATCTTGGGAACGCCCTCAAGAGGCACCACATCCCAGAGAAGAAGAGTTCTTCTACTTTGATCAAGAAGCCCGGGATACTCCAATTCCAGAAGTCATAATTCCTAACATACCTAACCCAATCCGTCGCAACCCTCCTCGAGTTCGAAATCCACCTCTGAGACCAGACAATGTCTATGGTCAAAGGAACCCTGTGGATATAGAATGAGAAATTGCAAGAGAACGAGATTGGACAAGAACGGTTTTAGGAAGAGGAGTTCCAACTATTCCTCAAACAGAACCTATGGTTGAAACAAGACCAAATTCTCCTGCACCTGCAGAACCTCAAGAGGTTCCTGTCACTGTTCCGTTACCATCAATGGATGAAGACGAGAATGAAATGGAAGACATCATAGTTCCAAACACTGATGTTGACACTATGATTCAACTAGGTCAACACTACATTCTCAACTATATCATGAAGCAGGCAGCAAAGCCACTCAAGGGTATTCCTTATCACTTTAAAGATATCCGCAACTATCCATTGGACGAACAGAAGAAATGGGAACAGGCATGCAAGGAAGAAATCAGGTCTATCGAAGATAGACATGTATGGACTTTGGTGGATTGTCCGCCAGATCGAAAACCTGTCAAATGTCGCTGGGTATTCGCAAAGAAATTGGATGGAAGATTTAAAGCCCGCTTGGTTGCGAAAGGCTTTTCACAAATCTATGGTGAAGACTACGATGAAACCTTCTCACCAGTCACACGCTTTGAGACAGTACGACTGCTCTTGGCTTATGCATGTCGAAACGACTGGGAAATTGAAAGTCTTGATGTCAAGACTGCCTTCTTATATGGGCGACTCGATGAAGAAATCTACATGGAGCAACCCGAAGGTTTCAAAGTACCAGGTTCAAGTAACAAGGTCTATCGTCTATTGCGAGTGTCGACAAGAAAGTATGATTATATCTTATCTTAATCTAATCTTGGAGATTTCCAGAGATCACAGTTACATGTGATTCGGAGTAGTGTCAACCGGAATACCAGTAGATCACATGACTGGCTCCACAAGATAGCCAGAACTATCACATGCAAGGCACGTGTATAACACATGCTGATGCACGTTACAGGCACGTTTCCAGATAACTACGTTTATGGAAACTGCACCTACTACATATGGGAATATGGTGAAATAGGCTAGAATAATACTTATCTACGCACAGACCATGTACCACAGGTATATATACCCTGTAGGATTCCCTGTAGTTCCTTAGTTCAATACAGTTCAACTGTTCTCTCATTACTCGCTACTTCAAACAACTCAACTTCAAGAACCAGCTACTAGCTATCAAAGGTACGCTTGCGCTACCCCATTGCTGTTGCCCCAGTTTTGTTGCTACACTGTCTGTGCATCCCAAAGTCGGATTGTGTCATCCTCTGAACCTGACACAATGTGCCTTCCATCTGGTGAGAATGCAACTGACAAGACTGAGGAGGTGTGCCCTTGGAGGGGGTTGCCCACCTGGCCACCTGTCTGTGCATCCCAAAGTTGGATTGTCTTATCCCAAGAACCTGACACAATGTGCCTTCCATCTGGTGAGAATGCAACTGAGGTGACTGAGGAGGTGTGCCCTTGGAGGGGGTTGCCCACCTGGCCACCTGTCTGTGCATCCCAAAGTTGGATTGTATTATCCCCTGAACCTGACACAATGTGCCTTCCATCTGGTGAGAATGCCACTGAGTTGACTGAGAAGGTGTGCCCTTTAAGAATCTGCTGATTTCTGGGCCAGTCATGCTGTCGTCCTACAGCAACTTGGGCAATTCCTGCAAACCTTTCAATCTGAGATCTTGCCAATATTGACTTTGATGGTGAAAATGGCAATGCTGACAAGTACAGGTGAGGTGTACTCTTGTCAATGATCCCAGCAAAGTTCTCCACAAATTTGATCCCATCCTTGATGAACATCAAGAGTTCTTCATACCTCATCCCACTGTGCTAATTCAATGTTAGTGGGATGTCATCACATGTTACACATGCATAAACTCACCTGCAACCATCCCTCAACAGAGATCAGTGCACCACAGGCCTCCCCAATCAACTTTGATACACCAAGGGCCTCCAACCAAAATAGCATCTGTTCTCCAGTGACAAGCCCCCTCATTAATTGTGCCAGGTCTGGATCAAATGCTGCAGCTTGGAGGTGGGTTGCCCAGAATCGACATGAATACAGCAGATGTGGTGGAATGTTGCCTTCAACCCTTTTTTCCAAGTCTGCCACCTCCGAGTTGGAGATGTATGATGTTTCCAGTTTGCAGATGTTGAAATGAAGGCCAGCTTGCATGACAGAAAGTGAGGCAACAGCAAGATTATGGTGTGCATCACCCTGCTGATTGAAAAACTCTCCACTTCGCTGCTCATCGAGCAAAAAATCATAGAATGAAGCATGCATGGGGCGGACAGGAGTAGATAGCTCATTGGCACCAGCAAGCAGTGATGCCATGAAGTCGAGGATGTATCCCACAGGATAGCGGTCATCCTCCCAGGGGAACCTGTCACGCATAAAGTCCAATGCACTGATAGGGAGCGGCTCCTTCAACCACAGGATCTGCCGCATGACCGAACGAAAGTCCCGGCGGTCATCGGACCCTCTGAAAAGATCCTTCAAAAATGTGGTATACATTTCGTCGAGAAGAGTCCTTCCGTCGCCAGGAGCATGAGACATGGTTTGATGAAAACGGTCCTTCGGGATCACCCCGATTCGGGGGGACATGAAGTCGCATGCCAGACGTGCCCATTCAAATACCCCACCAGATTTCACAGCAAGCTGTTGGAAATTTTCGTCGGAGAACGTGTCACGAAGAGTTTTCAGGCGGGTGGAAACATAGAGATGAATGTCGCGCATGGTCAACTCCGTACCAATGGCATCGAGCGACCTAGCATAGATATGCGGACTGGCGTTTAATGCCTCCCTAATGTCTACGAGTGGCCGAGAAGTCAGGAGAATCCGGATGTTTGTGGGAAGTTCCGCGCCGTAGGTAGCAAGGACCTCAAGCATGATCGCCCTCGTGCGCTCTGCACCACTCTCATCCAAAGCATCAACGACCACCACGATATTTCCAGTAGGGGAGCCTTTCAATTGGGAAAGGGGTTCAAGGATGAGTTTGTTCCACTGTGCTGCGACGTCTGTCGTGTCCCTCAGTGAATGGTTTTTGGTCGTCACCTCAACCAGAAGCGGTCGCAAACGGAGGTCGCGATGAGCCAAGTCATGCGCAATGGTCGGGAAGAGCTTCGTATGGAGCTGTTTGTGCTGTCTAACGCGACTGAAACAGAAGCATGATCCAAGCACGCCAAGATTCTGGGCATGCCGAGCAATTGTGTGCGCTATGGCTGATTTCCCCTTTCCAGCCTGTCCGTAGAGCCAGAAGATGCGTGGTGCAGTAGCATCTGTGTTGTTGATCCAGTCAACAATTTCATTCAAGATCTCGATTCTCGTGCCATCCAGGCACTTCTTTGCACCGTCGAGTCCGACTCTGTCTGCACAGGTCAAGCAGTTCGAACTAAGATCCTCGAATATCTGTTTGATGCCATATTGGATGTCTGGAATTGGTCGATCTCGAAGCTCTTGCATCAACTTCTCTAACTTCCGGTTATAGTTGGCGACTGTGATCGTTGTCTCTGAGGGAACACTCTTCCCGAGCCACGACCCTGCCATGAAAAAGATGAGTTTCATGAAGACTACAGGAATAGATGGCGTACAGAAAGTTTTCGTTTCCGAATACTTTGTGATGAACTGCGCGCATTCCTGTACGGCTTGGGCGATATCCACTAGGATGTCTTTCGTGGCATTGATCTTCAATGAAGACCTGTTTTCCAGGACGAGCTCATACGTTCGTTCAATGGTAGTGACGAGGCCCTCCATAGATGCGTCGACACTCGCGTGCGACAGCATCAGCTGTCCAGATTCCCGTTAGTCAAGGACATCGGGCGTGATCAGTGCATACCTTGGAGGCCCTGTTCAGTGCACTCAAGGCAATCTGAGCGTGTGGATGGATCTATGCGTGATCATCAGTCAAGCTTCACCGTCTGCCATTGGGATGACAAACTCCAATAATGCCATTGATGACCGAACTGAAAGTACTAAGCGTTTGGCGATATCCAGTGCCTACGAAACCAGGCACATTAACAGCAATCTCCGCTGGGCCAGGAATGGGGTCCATAGGTGCGTCCTGCGTGTGGCCGAGTACTGTTGGAACAGGTTGGATATCGCCTAGCACCTGGTGGGATCGATAAGCGCCAGCAATACATGGCTGCATGTGCACGGACCTCGTGGGTAGTAGCAGCACGTCCTTCCACCGTGGTTTCTCCAGGACCGGTGGAAGTGATTACAACGGCCCTAGCGTCTTCAAGGTCAATCGCCATGGACTGGATGTGGTTCACCGCATGGAAACTCTTCAGATCCAGCTCGCGGATGCATAGATAACATCATACCTCTTCGAATACAGCAGATGACCCTTCTTGCCCTACTGAAGCGGCAGAGTTAGCGACAAATGGCTCGGAAGGACGTGGTGGTCCCTCAGTCTCCTGCTGTCGCCTGCGCTGGGACCTAGTCAAGACCCTCGGCCCCCCAGAGGCAGAGGGAGTCGGGTAAGGAGAATGCTGGAACGACATCAGAGTCCTCCCTCGTGTGGTGTGGGATTTGCATACCCTGCGTTGGCTGGATTGGCTGTCTGCAGTCTTGCAGTTCTTCTTTGGCATCGCTGGCAAAGTTATACGTTGAGTTGATGGTTTGGTGGGGAGTCAAAACGCAAGCGAAGCGAGCATTTTGACGGTAATGCCAGCTTTCAAGGTGGTGGATGGAGACGATGAGGGAAGGTGCTTCGACAGCAGTGTCAAAGCGGGGGTCCTTTCGTGGATACCATCCACTCTTCAGCCCTAGTCTCCTTATATACGGAAATGGTGTGCGAAAGCCCTTCGCCCTGACTGCTGGTTCGGAACTACATGTTCCGGGGTGTGTTCCAATTTACAACTCCGCACTACACGAGGCCGCTGTTCCATCAAGGCGAGAACACCCGGTGGGTGGAGCCGATCAGGTGCTAGACACCTCTATCATTAAACGGACGTTTGAAACGTGCACCGGATCCTATTGTTTAGCCCTTTAGGCCAGGATCGTTCCCATGTCATCCAACAAGGCGTAGTTCTTATGCCTGAATAAGAAACCATTTGAAATCGGCCATTAGCCGAATCAAACGTTCCTGGAATGCTGCGCGATTGACTCCCGCTTTCAGAAAGAAGTTAATGAAACAAACCATCAACTTCTTACACGATGCTGCTAGAACCACTAGCACAGCAGCGTGCTGCAAACATGAGGCGGAGGCGCGGAGCGCCGGAGCCTCATGTAAGTAATCTTACTGGATCATTCCGATCGGAACTCCTTCGGAGTTCCACTGGAAACCTGTGTCTACGCACATAAGGAAGGAGCTATTCTGGAACCTGTCAGAACGCCGGAACACTCATTGCCGTGTCCGGAACTTACTCCAGTTCCGGTCGGGAGGCTAAACCTTCGACCGACTGTTCCGGGTAGGCGTGTTACCCGGGGAAACTGGAACGCCCGGAACTCCGGAAGACCGGAAGTACCGGAAGTAGTTATACCGATAGCTAAGAGGTACCGGAATCACCCGGAAACAGTTCCGTTCCATTGGGACTGCGGCTGCCAACTCGTGGCTTATACCATGCATACTACTTCGGGCCTGTGGGGCCCAGCGGTCCTTTCCTTACGCTACTCACACGATTGCCCCGTTAGGGTCTGGTTAGGTGTGGTTAGGTGTTGGATCAGGGAACCCTGGTGAGGGTTATACGGTTAAGTTAGGTTCGGTTAAGGTTTGATTAGGTTTTTCCATTGATGAAAGACCGGGTCAATCATCTTGGCCGCTAGACCTAGAACCGAGAGCCCTAAACAATATCCGAGTCATCTACGTCGATGTCGCTCAATTGAGCCCAGTAGTCCGGGGATTCATCCCGGGTACCGTCTACTTGGTCCAGTACGCAATGTTTCCAAGTTTGGGCAAGGTCAAATAGGTTACTGGTGCGCTTCCTACTGACCAGCCAGCGACGATCACACAGCCCGGCTTTGTTCACGTCAAAGAGAGTCACGCGCTTCCATTGGTCCGAACGCGGTCCAGGGAGCACATCCTTGGCCCGAGCCCACTCACCCTCACTGAAAGCAGAGGGGCCAGCTCGGGTACCGTCACCATCCCTCGAGAGGGACGGCTGGGCGCTCGCCGCACTCGAAAGAGGGCGAGTGTCACCTGGGGCGTTACGGAACACCGGAACGGGGTACTCTGAAACGACAAACATCCTGCCGTCCGGTTCGAACCCGATCTCTCTACCGATCGGGATGCCTGGTCGGAAGTTCTCAGAAGCAGCCAGCTCTGAGGCGCGTTCATGGCGCCACATGTGGTCATAGATGGAATGTAACGATTCCTTCCATCGGGTGGTGATAACCTTTCCAAGTTCATCGACGTTGAATGCATACCATGCTGGATTGAACTCGGTTTTCAGGACTAACACTGGTCGTGCCGGTTTGGGATTATCCAAACGTTTGGCCCAGCGTTCGCTCAGATTGTCCTTAGTCCAAGTCCATACCAACTTCTCTGGGTAACCACGCGCTAGATAGAGGAGTTTTAAGTCCTCTATGGCTGAGACGTAATGCTCTAACGAGCTCGAGAGCGTGGCGAGACGTGCCATTTCACCGATGTAAGTGCCCTTCTTAACATCTTTAGGGTGGTGAGAGACCCATGGTATACGTTCTTTGTGGTTAAGCTTCTTCTGATATGGGCGATGGCCCACCTGTCCAGAAACAGGGTCAATATAAATCAACATGTCCAGGAATGGCAGAGTCCATTCCGAAGCTTCCCACAGTAGTCGTACTCTGTTTTCGCCCTTGTCGTCCAGCCTCAGACTGGTGGCAATGAGATGCGCTTCTGCAGCGCTATCGGCATATATTATTCCAAGGCAGTCATCGATATATCTACCGTAGAATGCCCAGTTCAAAGAGGCTAATTTTTCTCGGTTGCGTCCGAAATAATGCTCTTCGAAGTAGGCTCCCCATAAGTTAGCTATGTCAGGCGAGGGTGCCTGGCGAGAGGGCAAAGGGAGAGCGAACCGCAGTTAACTCCACCGCCTTGAGGCATCCACGGTCTGCTCCGAATCCGGTCCGCCACCCGCACTGTATCGACCCGCCCCTCTCGTCCCAAGCACATCGTCCTTCGCCCGACTCACTGGAATATTTCATGCGCCCCTCCGCCTTTGTTCCTCACGCTCACCTGCGTTCTCCTAGCCTGTTTCCCTCCCCAATTGGACCAGTACGGCCTTGTCCCCCACATCCCTGCGCTTGCTGCCTTCATATCGTACTATCCTGTACGACTCACAAAGTGGGTCACATCCTGCTATCGTTGTGCCCCTCCTCCATCATGGATGCGTTCAGTACCCTGGTCACTCAGCATTTACTGCTACTCCCGCTCACTAGTTCCTCAGTGGTCTCCAAAGCCTGACGGAGATGTCACTTCGTTTTCCCACCCATCCGTGCAATACACACATTTCCCTATCAGTTACTATACATTGTTACGAATCTTTTGATCAACCTGAGACTCACGAGGACTGGCGACCAGCTTACTTGAATATGGAACACTCGTGTTTACGGCGATCGCGATGCAAGTACTGGTTAGACATATTCTGATCTGATCGCAGTTCAGTTTCCTTGCTATTCGAACCATCGATGTATCACCGTTCTCCCATAGCCCCGTCTGCCCTTATATACCCACCAGGCTTCTTCCGAGCTCGCGTTGCAGTCTCCTACTGGCCTCGCCCAGGATGACCTCCAGAGAGGCGATCGCGAGGGAAGATGAAGCACTCCTTGCTCAGCTTGGATATAAACACGAGTTCAAACGCGCATTCAATCCATTAGAGGTGCGCCTTCTCCGTCTCTCAAGCCAGTCGACACCCGCTCGTGGGACGCTCGTAGGTGTTCGGGGTCTCCTTCAGCATTATTGGCCTCCTCCCATCCATCTCATCCATTTTACCATCGAATTACAGTAAGCAAACGTGTACAGTTCTGTTCTTGTCTGCCCTGCCGAATGGTGGCGCGTCTTCTATGGTGTGGGGGGTATGTATTGCATCGTGGTACTATCGTGGTACCTTTTGGAGAGTGGAGATGCTGAAGTGAAGCCATCCCAGTGACCTTGTAGCCTCGCTTTTCATTCTCTGTGTCGGCTTGGCCATGGTGGAGCTTGGCTCCTCTGCACCGACGTCTGGTGGTGTGTAAGTGTTCTGTTGTAAGGGAATCTAAATTGCTTTTGACGTCCGACGTCTGTAGCTCTACTACTGGACGCACGCTCTCTCCTCACCTCCTTGACGAAACTTGCTCTGCTGGATCATTGGGTGTACGTATTTCGTCATTGTTAGGTCTACCCGCGTGACACTATTCGGTGCGTAGACGCAAACGCGATCGGGAATATTGCGTCGATCGGTGAGCTGGATTTTATTTTATCTTCCAAGATCTGTGCCTACTGACATGCACTTGATGAAGCCTTTGTCGACTGGGGCTGTGCCGTCCAAATCACTGCTGCCGCAAGCATCGGATCCGGCCAAACATTTATCGCAACCCAAGCACAAACCTAGTACGCCGGTCTTTCTTCTACTCTCTTTGTCAACTTCGCGCTATCGTCAGTGGCATATACCTTGCAGTCCTTCTCACTCATGGTATTGTGTGCCGCCTTGCAACAGCCACACCTGCCAGGCTGCAAACACTCTGTTACCATCAACGTCTTGTGCATATCTCTTAGAATCTCGAAAGCTGTCTTGATGTCGACCTTGCATATGGTCAGTCTTTGCTTAGCGGTGATAGTTGCCCTCCCAGTCGCAACGCCAAAAGAATATAAGAACACCGCCAGCTATGCCCTCGGAAACTGTACGTTTTCTCTCACATCCGTGAATGTCGTGCAAATGAACTGTCTCATCTCATGCATAGTTGATGGCTGGCCAAATGGCTTTGCGTTTATCATGTCCTTCATGACCCCCCTTTGGACAATCTGTACGTATATGCGGACATGTTTCGGCGTGGTTATCTGATGCTGATTATCTGCAGGTTTGTTCGACTCTGCTGGAAGCCTCGAACGCTGCCATCGCTATCCCATGGGCAATCGTGCGTCCCGCGTCCCCTGGTTCCCACCAGACTCTGACCATCCACAGGTCGGCTCCATCGCTATTTCTGGCTTCCTCGGAATAGGTGTGCCCCATCCGTCCAAGTTTCCTGACATCGTGCATCCTTCTCACTTGCCTTGCATCTTAGCCATTAGTATCGCTCTTGTGTTCTGCATGGGCACGGATATCGAGTACCGAGGCACCCTGGCACTCTGGTCGTTCGTCGTCGCAGCACAGTATGTCTATTTTTCCATTCCTTGTATGTCCCTTCTTATCACCTTTCCACTAGGTACATGATTGGATCTAGCATGGTGATGTCTCCTAGTCTGTACCAACCAGCGCAACGCCATACTAACGTGGCCGACCCTTCTCTGGCAGGTCCTCACAACCTCGCGTCAATGCTTTGCCTTCTCGCAGGACGGTGCACACCATCCCTTACCGCATGAACAGCTACACCGGAACGCCAGTCAACACCCTCTGGTTCTCCGTCGTGATGGTGGCTCTCTTCGGCGCACTCGCATCTGCGGGTGCTCAGGCGACGAACGCCGTGTTTGCGGTAGCGATTGCGGCTCTCTACGTTTCATACGCGATACCTATCGTAGCACATTTCATGTTTGAGAACGACTTCAATCCTGGGTCATTCGACCTAGGTGCCTTTGTAGGTGCCTTCTCCCCTTTCTCACTCGCTCTTGGCGTTGGTGCTGACATTATATCCACAGAGTTTACCCATTGGCTTCGTCGCAGTGGCGTTCATGGCGTCCTTGACCATCATTTTCATGTTCCCCACATCCCCTGGGGCAAATGTTACTTCTATGAACTACACCGTAGTCGTCCTGGGCGGCGTGCTCCTGCTCTCACTTGCATGGTACTACTTCCCCATGTATGGGGGTGTGCATTGGTTCACTGGATAGGGAACACAAGGAAGCTGGGTCGGATGCAACTTCAGTGGATAGAAAGGCGATAGGGGAGACGAGCGTGGTGGAGGTCATATAGTGTGGGGGCATTATAACCAGGCTCAACACGAAGCATCTCTGTAGCAATGTAGGCTGGTCTGTCTTTCTATGAATATAATTTCTCGACAATACCTCTGTTATATAAAACATAAGATTACCCCTCCCATGTTGACTCTGGGAAATCAGAATGTGCAAAGCTTGATCACCATCGTTACACCTAGGATCAATCCAGATCCTCAAGACCAGTCCCAGTAGGGAGATCAAAGCCAGCAGCATGGAGCAGTATGGCAAACTGGATGGAGCCATCCGCCATCCGCCATCAGTATCATAACAAGCCAGGTGACAAAGAGAACAGGACATACCTACACCTTGCAGACGGAGCGGACCTGGAATAAATCGTACCCTGGCCTGTCGCTAATGACACCTGCCACAACATTCTGTTAAGATCCTTATGGAGGTATGGTTAAGGGTAACCCACCACTGTTGTGGTACATGGGATCAGCGACTGGAAAGAGCACTAGTCAGCCGATAGGTTTATCTACAACGGAAAGGGAATCTCACTCCGCCCTGCACGCTCATAGAAGTGCGTTGCAGGGAACCCCTGCTCGTGGAACGACTGAAATAATAGTTGGTCGTGAGTCCGTACATACACATAGCGACAAACAGCAAAAAGGAAGGCGGGTACACACCTGATGGTCACTACAGCATGCTGGAGTAAAGCCAACGTTGAGCTCCGGACTATAGATGGCCGAAATATTGGCAGCAAGCTGCGCGACCTCGGGTGTGCCTATGCTGAAGAGGTAAATAAGGGTGAGCGTGCTGTTCGCACACGAGCCTGTCACCCACGATTTTGGAAGCCCCAGCTGTGGAGGCTCGCGCGACACACGGTATGCCAACATGTCCGCCTGAATCATCAGCGTAATGTTGGCGCCCTTTTCGCGCAGCTCCTCTGCAGCAGAAATGCCATTTTCAGATAATGGGTCATCCGAATGCGGACGAACATACTCGCATATGCCCTGGATCCGACCAGGCCCTGCTCTTCTCCTGCGAACGCGACCAGTTCAACATTGCTGCTGAAGGTAATCCCGGTGTGCTTGATGCGCCGTGCAATGCTGAAAATCGAGATCGTTCCCGAGCCATCGTCGTTTCCGCCAGGCGCCTACATATATGCATTGAATGTGTCAGCGAGCGCAGCCTAAAGTATCTGTAGCTGTTTGAACTCGCCCGCTCTGAGCCAAATGAGCCACGTGAGTCATAGTGCCCCGATATGAGGACAACTTTCGACGTATCTGTCGTGGCATTGTATCGACTGTATATGTATCAGACAAGTGCGCCGTCAAGACTGAAAGGCTCACCAGATCACATTTGGTGCAAAGCCCACCTCGAATGCCATTAACCTGCATGTTGCACTGGTTTTCTCGAACTGTTGCTTGATCCACTTGGCAGCGACCCTCGAACCTTCGTGAAACGAGTGCCTCGACACGATGCCTGACTCTCCGTCCTCGTTAGTAAGAAAGCGTATTTCCTTTCGCAGCTGCAGCCTGCTCCACCTATGATGCCTGCAACGAGCGGGTCGAAGCGAAGGGATGCAAGGAGGTCACGAACGCGTTTCACAGCAGTTTCTGGGACAGGGAGGAACGACACCGGCGATGCGGGGATCGGAGCTGCTTTCCAGAAACGGGGAAGATACGCGGGCAGGGAATCTGCAGCGCGTTCGTCAGGAACGGCGAGGATAACAAAGTGATCGCTGCGATGGATGAGAGACGCGCTGTGCTCGAGAAAAGTAGTCTGTGGACCCGTGGAACTGGCCGAGGAACTGTGCGACTTCGTATTCGTATTCGAGAGTACGGAGAGAGTCGTCGACGGATGATTCCTGGATCTTGTTGATGGGAGTACAGAGGAACGAAGAAGCCCCCATCCGAAGAGGCTGGGACGAGGTCGAGGCAGGCGACATCGGAGAGTTTGAAGAGCGACCGTTGACTGAATATTCCGTAGAAAATTGTCAGCCAAACACGCTGGAACATTGTTGTTGTCCACCACATGCAAGATGGTGAGACTCGAGCGATGGGTGTTGCTGCACTCAGCATCATCGTCCATGGTGCAAGCAAAGGTGCCTAGGCAGGTTCGTCGATTGCTCTGGCTGCACGAATTCCCTCCTTACCACTCCTTCAGTCGTTACTGGCGCATCCGATGGTATTGGCAAAGAATTCGGACTGCAGTTGGCGTCTGCGGGGTTCAACGTCCTTCTTGTTGCCCGTAACCAAGCCATGCTATCCAATTAATAATGTCGCAGATGAGATTGGTACGAGTGTTCCAGATCCATCTCACATTAGACATATCTTTCATACTTCATCCAGGTCGAAAGCAAAATATACCTGATTGATTTTGCGAAGAATGATCCCGACACTTTCCGTGGGCTCAAGACCCTCCTCCGCAGCTTGGACATTGGGGTATTTGGTATGTGCTCTGAATGGAATACTTCCTATAGTGTTCACCTGGCGCATTCATAGTCAATAATGTGGGTAAGTCCCATGTGATGCCGACATCCTTTGTAGACACCACTGACCAAGAGAGAACGAGGACATCATGACTATTAACGTGGATGTTGTGGTCTGCATGACCCACGCGGTTCTCCCGGGGATGATTGAACGGTGAGTTGTATTTCTCCTGTTCGTGCAACGGGCTCACGAAGCTGGGATTTCTTGTTCGCCGTCTAGAAATTCCGGGTTGATCCTCAGCCTTGGAGCAGATTCCCTCGCAGATGCTTGCGACATACTCGGGCACCAAAATATTCGTCACCACATTCGCCAGTGTATTTGCGGAAGAAGTCAAGGCATAGAACATGACTATTCACTATCTCAACACCTACTTCGTTGTACGCGCGCTCCTATACCGGCCGTCAATGCCTTGCAGCAAGTACTCACTCTCCCGCCCCACCAAGTGTCGAATATGTCCAAGATCACCAAATCGTCGGCTATGATTCCTATCCCGTCTGCATACATTCTTGCATCATTGGGTAAGATTGGGCTGGCTTGCGGAGCCGCGATGACAGACCGCCCGAACACCGCGTTTTGGAGTCACGCGTTATTCGCCTACATCATCCATGTGATTGGATGGAAGGCGTTGTTCATTTCGTACACCCACCGATGACACAACAACATCCGTCGTCGGGTGCTTAGGAAATGCGAGAGGGAAGCCAAGAAGCAGTAGGTAGGCGTTCTTTTCATTCGGACGACCTGATGCGCTCCTTGACACGTTTCGCCCATTCGGTGATAGCCTTTCCTTGTTCTGTGCGGGGTGACATCATGGGTGTATGTACTCACGGAAAATGCATAGAGGACTAGTCTTGGATATACTACTACATCTGGAATACAAAGCTTGCTTTTCCTATCGAGGTTTGCGCTCATGCATGGAAGGAAAGGTCGAGGTCAGGTGCGTCCTAGATAAGTGGATATGAGAAATGAGGTCGTGATGAATCCGTGCCGGGTATCCGCCAAGGCCCGGGTAGCTGTCGAGCAGCAAAGTTTAGCGGCATACATCCCCCATTTCTAACCGACCATACGTTCTGTGCGTACATGCCTACAGAATGGAAGCAGGGCGGAGGTGGTCGAGCGTTCATTGCAGCGAGACGTTGCAAAGAGGGTCCTGGTCGTTATTGGTACGCTGCTGGGTAGTTTGCATGGTCACTGCTCGAGATGGTGTCACGGGGCGTGCTTTGGAATCGTGGAGGGAGGTGATGTCCCTGAGGAATGGAGGAGTTGGGTATGTGGCAGAGGAATCATCCCAGACAAGGAGCGAGAGCGCGCAGTCATGATACAGAGGAAGAGGTTCGGAACAATGAAGATGTGCAACACTGGCACAGGCTCTGCGACGGGCATGGCAGGCACCAATGCGGAGGTTTCGAGCCAAAGGCAAGGGCAAAGAAAGGCAGAGGGAGGAGAGGAGGGCGCACAGGTGAATGGCGTCGAGCAGGATGCGGAGGCTGGGAAAGCAAGATGGGCACGGTGTCGGTGCTGGCCGAATGCGGTTGTGAAATGTCGGGGTGCGCGAAGGCGGAAGAAAAAGGGCGAGGGTGGCGATCGGGAAAGGTAAGCGACATTGAGAGAGTCAACACCTCCACGACGAGTCGGATTCCCATTCTCAATTTCACACCGACACGCATCCCGATTCTGTCATTCGCAGAGTCTCGCACTGCACGATCTACGCGCTGACGAAGACATCGTGCTGGGGTGGGAATGAGACGATGGACATGTTACCTGTGTTGATGGAGAGCCAGGGATGTTTAAGTGCGTCTCTCTTGTTAGTCAAGCAGGTCTGATGGCTCACTGAACGCGTCCCATCGTCCCGATCTCAACCAGTCGTGCTGGTCCAGTTGGCAGGCGACTCGGAGGGAAATGGGCTAGGAAGCCGATGCTCGGAGAATGCAGGTGAGCATGAGGAACAAAAGACGGGCGCATGAAATCTTGCAGGACGAAGGACACTGGACAGTTGGAATTTGGTCGGGGCTGAGCCTGTGAACTCTGCTCCACACGGACTCTTCCGACCAGACCGTGGAGTTCGGTTCGCTCTCCCTTTGCCCTCTCCTACTTGTAAGACCAAACCATCCTCTCAACGTATAACACCAGCGATGCCAAGGAAAAACCGCAAGACTGCAGACAGCCAATCCAGCCAACGCAGGGTATGCAAATCCCACACCACACGAGGGGGGACTCTGATGTCGTTCCAGCATTCTCCTTACCCGACTCCCTCCGCCTCTGGGGGGCCGAGGGTCTTGACTAGGTCCCAGCGCAGACGACAGCAGGAGGCTGAGGGACCACCATGCCCTTCCGATTCATTTGTCGCTAACTCTGCCGCTTCAGTAGGGCAAGAAGGGTCATCTGCTGTGTTCGAAGAGGTATGATGTTATCTACGCATCCGCGAGCTGGATCTGAAGAGTTTCCATGCGGTGAACCACATCCAGTCCATGGCGATTGACCTTGAAGACGCTAGGGCCGTTGTAATCACTTCCACCGGTCCTGGAGAAACCACGGTGGAAGGACGTGCTGCTACTACCCACGAGGTCCGTGCACATGCAGCCATGTATTGCTGGCGCTTATCGATCCCACCAGGTGCTAGGCGATATCCAACCTGTTCCAACAGTACTCGGCCACACGCAGGACGCACCTATGGACCCCATTCCTGGCCCAGCGGAGATTGCTGTTAATGTGCCTGGTTTCGTAGGCACTGGATATCGCCAAACGCTTAGTACTTTCAGTTCGGTCATCAATGGCATTATTGGAGTTTGTCATCCCAATGGCAGACGGTGAAGCTTGACTGATGATCACGCATAGATCCATCCACACGCTCAGATTGCCTTGAGTGCACTGAACAGGGCCTCCAAGGTATGCACTGATCACGCCCGATGTCCTCGACTAACGGGAATCTGGACAGCTGATGCTGTCGCACGCGAGTGTCGACGCATCTATGGAGGGCCTCGTCACTACCATTGAACGAACGTATGAGCTCGTCCTGGAAAACAGGTCTTCATTGAAGATCAATGCCACGAAAGACGTCCTAGTGGATATCGCCCAAGCCGTACAGGAATGCGCGCAGTTCATCACAAAGTATTCGGAAACGAAAACTTTCTGTACGCCATCTATTCCTGTAGTCTTCATGAAACTCATCTTTTTCATGGCAGGGTCGTGGCTCGGGAAGAGTGTTCCCTCAGAGACAACGATCACAGTCGCCAACTATAACCGGAAGTTAGAGAAGTTGATGCAAGAGCTTCGAGATCGACCAATTCCAGACATCCAATATGGCACCAAACAGATATACGAAGATCTTAGCTCGAACTGCTTGACCTGTGCAGACAGAGTCGGACTCGACGATGCAAAGAAGTGCCTGGATGGCACGAGAATCGAGATCTTGAATGAAATTGTTGACTGGATCAACAACACAGATGCTACTGCACCACGCATCTTCTGGCTCTACGGACAGGCTGGAAAGGGGAAATCGGCCATAGCGCACACAGTTGCTCGGCAGGCCCAGAATCTTGGCATGCTCGGATCGTGCTTCTGTTTCAGTCGCGTTAGACACCACGAGCAGCTCCATACGAAGCTCTTCCCCACCATCGCGCGTGACTTGGCTCATCGCGACCTCCGTTTGCGACCGCTTCTGGTTGAGGTGACAACCAACAACTATTCATTGAGGGACACGGCAGACGTCGCAGCACAGTGGAACAAACTCATTCTCGAACCCCTTTCCCAATTGAAAGATTCCCCTACTGGAAATGTCGTGGTGGTCATTGATGCTTTGGATGAGAGTGGTGCGGAGCGCACGAGGACGACTGTACTTGAGGTCCTTGCTACATATGGCGCGGAACTTCCAACAAACATCCGGATTCTCTTGACTTCTCGGCCACTCGTGGACATTGGGGAGGCATTAAACTCCGGTCCGCATATCTATGCCAGGTCGCTCGATGCCATTGATACGGAGTTGACCATGCGCGACATTCATCTCTATGTTTCCACCCGCCTGAAAACTCTTCGTGACACGTTCTCCGACGAAAATTTCCAACACCTCGCTGTGAAATCAGGTGGTGTCTTCGAATGGGCACGTCTGGCATGCGACTTCATGTCCCCCCGAATCGGGGTGATCCCGAAGGACCGTTTTCATCAAATCATGTCTCATGCTCCTGGCGACGGAAGGACTCTTCTCGACGAAATGTATACCACATTTTTGAAGGATCTTTTCAGAGGGTCCGATGACCGCCGGGACTTTCGTTCGGTCATGCGGCAGATCCTGTGGTTGAAGGAGCCGCTCCCTATCAGTGCATTGGACTTTATGTGTGACAGGTTCCCCCGGGAGGATGACCGCTATGCTGTAGGATTTATCCTCAACTTCATGGCATCACTACTTGCTGGTGTCAGTGAGGTATCTACTCCTGTCCGCCCCCTACATGCTTCGTTCTATGATTTTTTGCTCGATGAAAAGCGAAGTGGAGAGTTCTTTATTCAGCAGGGTGATGCACAGCGTAATCTTGCTGTTGCCTCACTTTCTGTCATGCAAGCTGGCCTTCATTTCAACATCTGCAAACTGGAAACATCATACATCTCCAACTCGGAGGTGGCAGACTTAGAAAAAAGGGTTGAAGACAACATTCCACCACATCTGTTGTATTCGTGTCGATTCTGGGCAACCCACCTCCAAGCTGCAGCATTTGATCCAGACCTGGCACAATTAATGAGGGGGCTTTTCACTGGAGAACAGATGCTGTTTTGGTTGGAGGCTCTTGGTGTATCAAAGTTCATTAGGGAGGCCTGTGGGGCACTGATCTCTGCTGAGGGATGGTTGCAGGTAAGTTTATTTGTGCCTGACATAGGATGTCATCCCACTAACATTGAATTAGCACAGAAGAATGGGGTATGAAGAATTGTTGATGTTCATCAAGGATGGGATCAAATTTGTGGAGAACTTTGCTGGGATCATTGACAAGAGTACACCTCACCTGTACTTGTCAGCATTGCCATTTTCACCATCAAAGTCAATATTGGCAAGATCTCAGATTGAAAGGTTTTCAGGAATTGCACAAGTTGCTGTAGGACAACAGGATGACTGGCCCAGGAATCAACAGATTCTTCAAGGGCACACAGACTTGATCTGGTCAGTTGCATTCTCACCAGATGGAAGGCACATTGTGTCGGGTTCTTGGGATTGTACAATCCAACTTTGGGATGCACAGACAGGTGGTCAGGTGGGCAACCCCCTCCAAGGGCACACTGGCCCAGTGGAGTCAGTTGCATTCTCACCAGATGGAAGGCACATTGTGTCAGGTTCTTGGGATAAGACAATCCAACTTTGGGATGCACAGACAGGTGGTCAGGTGGCCAACCCCCTACAAGGGCACACAGACTCAGTCAAGTCAGTTGCATTCTCACCAGATGGAAGGCACATTGTGTCAGGTTCAGAGGATGACACAATCCGACTTTGGGATGCACAGACAGGTGGTCAGGTGGGCAACCCCCTCCAAGGGCACACTGGCCCAGTGGAGTCAGTTGCATTCTCACCAGATGGAAGGCACATTGTGTCAGGTTCTTGGAAGACAATCCAACTTTGGGATGCAAAGACAGGTGGGCAGGTGGGCAACCCCCTCCAAGGGCACACCCCAGTCTTGTCAGTTGCATTCTCACCAGATGGAAGGCACATTGTGTCAGGTTCAGAGGATAAGACAATCCAACTTTGGGATGCACAGACAGGTGGCCAGGTGGAAAACCCCCTCCAAGGGCACACCCCAGTCTTGTCAGTTGCATTCTCACCAGATGGAAGGCACATTGTGTCAGGTTCAGAGGATAAGACAATCCAACTTTGGGATGCACAGACAGGTGGCCAGGTGGAAAACCCCCTCCAAGGGCACACCCCAGTCTTGTCAGTTGCATTCTCACCAGATGGAAGGCACATTGTGTCAGGTTCAGAGGATAAGACAATCCAACTTTGGGATGCACAGACAGGTGGCCAGGTGGAAAACCCCCTCCAAGGGCACACCCCAGTCTTGTCAGTTGCATTCTCACCAGATGGAAGGCACATTGTGTCAGGTTCAGAGGATAAGACAATCCAACTTTGGGATGCACAGACAGGTGGCCAGGTGGGCAACCCCCTCCAAGGGCACACAGACTCAGTCACCTCAGTTTCATTCTCACCAGATGGAAGGCACATTGTGTCAGGTTCAAGGGATAAGACAATCCAACTTTGGGATGCACAGACAGGTGGCCAGGTGGGCAACCCCCTCCAAGGGCACACATACTCAGTCTTGTCAGTTGCATTCTCACCAGATGGAAGGCACATTGTGTCAGGTTCTTGGGATAAGACAATCCGACTTTGGGATGCACAGACAGGTGGCCAGGTGGGCAACCCCCTCCAAGGGCACACAGACTCAGTCACCTCAGTTGCATTCTCACCAGATGGAAGGCACATTGTGTCAGGTTCTTGGGATAACACAATCCAACTTTTGGATGCACAGACAGGTGGCCAGGTGGGCAACCCCCTCCAAGGGCACACAGACTCAGTCAGGTCAGTTTCATTCTCACCAGATGGAAGGCACATTGTGTCAGGTTCAAGTGATAAGACAATCCAACTTTGGGATGCACAGACAGGTGGTCAGGTGGGAAACCCCCTCCAAGGGCACACAGACTCAGTCTGGTCAGTTGCATTCTCACCAGATGGAAGGCACATTGTGTCAGGTTCAGAGGATAAGACAATCCAACATTGGGATGCACAGACAGGTGGCAATGTGGGAAACACCCTTAAAGAGCAAACCACAAATTCCCTCTCAAGTACACTCTCACCAATCCACTTCTCATCTTCAGCTGCACATGCACTCCATGATGCTCAGAGTCTTTTCATTAACATGTCCAATGTCAATGTGGACTACCAAGACCTGATTCATCTGCAGAATGATGGCTGGATTGTGGGTCCCAATGGGAAACTGTTGCTGTGGGTACCTCCCTCATACCATAAATTGTTTCATTATACTCCTTGGACACAACTGGTAATCCCGAGTGGTAGTCCTGAGCTTGATTTGAGCAAGATGGCTCATGGCCCTGCTTGGCATAGATGTTACACACCTGTTCCTGATGATAATTAGGTATTTGAGGCAGTTATTAGTTGCTTCACCTTCCTATGATACCTATGGTTTGAACTTTTATCAGTGTAATGATCTTCCTGCTTCTCTTAGTGATACATTGTAGAAATGTAGTGTGTACACAGAAGCTCTCAGCTAATTAAAACTGCTTGAAGGTATACAAATGGGTATGGTACTACCAAAACTAAGTAATAGGATGGGTGGTTACCATCCTTGGACCTTGGCACCCATGACCATGACCATTGCCATCATTTGTGTGGGCAGTTATCATGTTGATGGTTGTTGTCATCATCTGTTGGCAGTAGTTCTTGTCGTCAGTATTGGTATAGGACTCGGGCATGCTAATCATTACATTGGTAGTGGTAGTGGCAGTTGTTGTTATCATCATATCAGCAAACTAGCCTTTTTGCTTAGCCGACATCAGGAAACCTACATGTTGCTTAATTGAACTTTATTGTGATTTATTGTGGCTTAATTGCTTAGCCACTCATGCCAAGATGCTAAGTTGTGTGAAGCTAAAAAGGCTTACTTAGTTCACTTGGTCCAAGATTGCACCAAGCACTTAAGTCGAGCAAAGGAACCCAAGTGTGATTATATTGGTCCAAGTTGTACACATAGTAGTAAGTAAATAAGAGCATGAAAAAAGACAAAGGGCGCTGTCCTCTTGAAGGAGAACGAGTGCCGCAAATGGGTGACGAACTTGTCACGGGCACAATATTTCGTGTGGTAGGGACATGCACGAAAACGTACATGAGCTTGACTGTCGAGCCAGACGAAGCCAGCTGCAGTTGCTGCAAAACAAACACTAGTATTGATCAGGGCTTTTATTGCACGTTGGAAGCTGGAGCCTGGATAAGGTATCCAGGGGTGAGAGGCGTTGTGTAGTGTACAATGGATGGGCTGGTTGGATAGGCCCACGTACCAGAGCCATTATATGGAGGGATAAGGCTGCGGGTTTTCTTGTCCATTAAATAGCGATTGTGTGTCACAGGCCAGGTCAGCGACGGCGTTGTATACAATATCAGTGACGAGTGCATATGTACAGATTTACCACACACTGGGGAGATGAAGGGCACTTGAACAGCACGTTCTGACAACTTCGAGTACCCCGGCGATGATGAAGCTGATGCAACCTTGGCCAGAAGGTCGTCCTTGATGCCAGCTGGTGTGGGGGTGACGCAGATGAGGCGGGTGGTGATGTAGAGTACATGGGCGAGGGATATTTGACGGCAACCGCTGAATATGATATCAGTGCCCAAGTACCTGCTGAGCATAGAATCAACAGGGAATTCTGCCACTCACCAACCAAGTTTTGTCATCTCTCCTTGATCATTTAGTGCTCCAAGTGCATAGAGCAATTCAAGTGCACGGATCGGTGTTTCCCCCGGTAGAGGATCCATGAAGTTGTTAATCCCCAGTGATTTCAGGACAAGGGCAGTCATGCCAAGATTTGTGTCCCAAATCTCGGGGACAGTGTTCTCCTCAAGTTCGTTTGCCGGGTGGTGATGTAGAGTATATGGGCTAGGGATATTTGATGGCGACCGCTGTATACGATATCAGTGCCTGCTGAGCATAGAATCAACAGGGAATTCTGCCACTCACTGACCAAGCTTTGTCATCTCTCCTCGATCATTGGTGCTCCAAGCGCATAGAGCAATTCAAGTGCGCAGATCGGTGTTTCCCTGGTAGAGGATCCATGAAGTTGTTAATCCCCAGTGATTTCAGGACAAGGGCAGTCATGCCAAGATTTGTGTCCTGAATCTTGGGGACAGTGTTCTCCTCAAGTTCGTTCGCATATGCCCACTTCATATACAGCTGGAATGCTTTCCCAGGCAGGCCCCACGCGACTTGCATGACCAGCTCGTTGATTTGCTGAGGCCCAAGAGCACTGGGCTAAAGCGAGTCAGAGAGCGATCATCTCTCCCATAAATATAGTCACTTACTGGAACAACCACAAGAGAGCTCATACCCATCCTCGGATTGTAAGCATTCTGTTTCACGAAACCAGGGTTAATGACGAACAGAGCAGTTTCTTGGAGACTCTCGTGTGTGGCCTCAATTTTGTCTTGACCCTGACACAATGCATGAGAATATTGTAAAAAAAAACCTCACAGTTAGGAAGACAAGGAGGTCACCTTTAGGCTGGGTCGTATGAATTTGGAAAACAGTGGTTATAGAGGCATGGAGGTAGTTAGCCTCCAGCTGCAGCGTATAATGGATATCAATTGGGTATTGTCGACCAGAAACTGACCAGATAATTAGTAGAATGCAGATGAGAAGAAAGGGGCGACTTATCATAAAAGACAGGCGCACCATCAAAGCCATTAGATATGAATGGGAGAGATAAGACTGTGCGCGTTGTCTTGTCCATTAAATAGCGATCGTTGGCAACGGCGCTGTATACGATATCAGTGGCAAGTGAGTGCATGTGTACAGAATTATCACACCGCTGAGACGAAGGCAAAAATCTTGCTTTTGGTTAGTGGCTCTTGAATGGCGCATTCTGGCAACTTCGAGTACCCCGGCGATGACGAAGCTGACACAATCTTGGCCAGGTCCTTGATGCCAGCTGGTGTAGGGGTGACGCAGATGAGGCGGGACATTTGACAGCAACCACTGTATACGATTGCAGAATTACCACATCACTGGGGAGACGAAGGCAAACGTACCCCGGCAATGACGAAGCGGACACAATCTTGGCCAGAAGGTCCTCAATGCCAGCTGGTGTGGGGGGTGACGCAGATGAGGCAGGTGACACAGATGAGGCGGGTGATGATGTAGAATGTGTTGGCGAGGGTCGTTTGACGGCAATGGGTTGATGCCACAACTATGGGCAAACAGTATAGCGGTGGGTGGTAGGGTCGACTTCTTCATTGGCGGAAGGAAATAGGTGGGTTAAGGGCTGGCACCAGTGAGGCTCTTTAGATTAAAATGACAGCTCAAACGCATGATGGTCCACAAAGTGATTGATATAGAAACCGTGGTAGGTGTCCAAGGAGTTATGAAAGGTGACAAATGGCGGAACACGCTCCCGACCAAAAATTGGAATTAAATGAGCGGCCCAGACAATGGTGTCGATGTGAATGACAGCGAGGTCGTGAGTTCTGTTGGCCAAGGATGGTTTCACCATCCACATCCCAGTTAGTTCATCAGGATCTTCTGCAATGTAGTCAAACCAATGTATAAGGGCACAGGGATAAGATAACCCGTCTGTGCACAGTAGCACGAAAAGACAGAGAACCCGTGCAACATGCATACCCAGCATACCTTCACGCCCATCATCTGTATTCATGAATACCGTGTCATAGCATTCTGGGCTGTGGTACCAAGAAGGCATTGCTCTGATCTGTTCGCGGCGCATGCAGCCAATCCCACATGGATCGCTTGGGGAAATGAAGGTTGCACTAGCAGAATGAGAAACTCGTACTCGGCCAGTGGACGTTGTCAGGTGCTGGAGGCCAGTGTCAGCATCGAGCTGGTGAGACAAAAAATCCTGAATAAGATCAGGCAACGTTGGTATGCCAAGTTCGTCTGCAAGCACAAGGATTTTTGTAGCATGGTTTCGTGCTGCTCTAATTAGCACCAAAGCATGTAATAAAGCACAGGGACTTGACATACCAGGAGTTCCTAGTTTAACTGTAGAATGAATAATTCCCAACCTCACATCAATGACACCAGCATCGTTGGTGTCATCAAACTGGTCACCCTCTGGCTCAGCCTCTTGGTAGGCATGAGCAGAATCAATTCCACGGCCACCTGTGAAGTTGAATCAGTTCAATAGTAATGACATGTCAACGTTACATAGATGCTGGATGTGACTTGATGCGACCAAAACCTTGAGCATTCCACGCTTTTCAAAATCAATCGCTGCTGCCGCAAGTTTGTCCAAATGTTGATTCATCAACAGAATTTGACCAAGCGCCTTAAATTTACTGGAGCGCCTCCATGGTTCTTTCACTGCCTTGATATGTTTGGACTCCATAATTGACATGCAAAGACCATTCGGGGCACCAAATAGCCTGATGAGCGCCTCATAGTGAACAAGGGAATGTTGACGGGGAAGCAAAAATCCATCTGGATAGACACCTAGCATGCGGAATATTTTGCGATACCGATGGAATCGTGTGAGTGCACACTGAAGTTCCATTAACGTTTGGTCAGTGATGACATCTCGGCGAACAAGGTAACAAACCTCTAAAAATGCCCAAAAAGTACGAATGACATCACAGGGGATGTGCCCCTCAATGGCCAGCAGGTAAACCTTCATAAGCGCCTTTGAGTCATCACCTGTCCATTGCGAGAATCCCCACCCCTCAGGGAAACAGCGCAGACCTGAAAATGGTGGAATAACTGAAATACTATCACCCAAGGATTAGTAAATGCTTGACTCTGAGTGAAGCAACACCCTACCATTGATCAATATCAGTTAAAATAGCCTTCGCGCTGGCCTTCCCATGCTCCTGCTCGAGGTACTTTGTGACCCATTCAACCAAATGGTCCTTGAAGGCACCTTTGATTAACTGGTGTAGGATGTCAGGTGCCAATAGTAAATAAATGCTGGCACGGGGAAACTCGTCAGTAAATGGCTGTGAATGAATGAGTTGTCATCAATTTGATATAGTAAAGTTTGTACTGTAACTTCCGCATCCAAGCCCCATTCATCCCATAGTTCAACAAAAGAAAATGCCTCTTTTAGCGCATCGGCGAGTGCACGGGAACGGGGTGCGCCACCTTCATCCAAATTGTTCGGGAACGCCATACATCTGAAGTGGGCCATCAGGTGTGCATGAGTGAGTTCAATCTATATCTACTTACCGGCCACACCAGTTCTGTACAATACAGGCAAGTAGAACTTGTTCGGGGTAGTCAGCGATATAAGGACCAATGCCATAGATGGCACGACGAAAATGGCCATCTGGACAACGGAGAACTTCTGGCGTTGTCATGCCATGTTTGAGCGGCCGAAGAATTCGGGCAAGTGCTGTATGAAAGATTTGTTTCTTGAACTTGCGGAAGCTGACATCATCGGAGCATTTTTTGGCCGCTTGAGGCAGATTAGTAGGTGCAAGGCAGATGATTGAAGATAAATGTACCTTTTGGAATAGGTAAGAATGCCAGTAGAACAACGGCATTACGGTGTGCGCGCCGGACGTGATTGTGAACATTGCCAACAGAAAGGTACACGGGCCAGTAATCATTCTGGCCTGTAGCGACCGACACAGTTGTTTTGTCGCTTCCAAGGATGATGGGAACAAATGTTGCACCCTCGGCCTGTGCGTCCTGTGAGATTTCATCCTGAAAAGATGGTTAGTTATTAGAGTGCCCATTAGCAATAAGGTAACTCATACGCACAGCCTGATCCCAAGCCCAATCGCCCAACATAAAATCTTTATACCTTCGTGAGCCGTCTTCAGAAAACTCATGGTAGGGCACATAATCAATTTCTCCGTCGAAATCGGCATTGGAAAAGATGTTCTTGATCACAGCTCGAGGGTCCCGATACCAGACATCATGCGTCTTATCCATCCACGAGGGCACGTCCACCGATGGCTTGTCACCACTGTACCCAAGTCTGAAACTCTTCCATGGAGCATCGCCTATTGGGGTTGCATCAATAGTTGTATAGAGGTCCTCGTGGCCAGCAAATGGCGGACTATCTTTGTAGGCTGCAAGAGACACACCCCATAAGTGAAGTAAATGGTCAATGTTACCTGCTGACATCTGCACGTCAGAAAAAAGCAGCTGTGCAGTCTCAAATTCCAGGCGGTTTCGGTATGGTGTCCAATCTTCTGGACCTTGAAGAGTATGGGGCGGAGGTGGTGAGTCTTGAGGAATATCCATGCCATTCTCACTACAAATCCTTCCTGCACAATATAAATCAGCGAGTACACAAGTAGAAATGAAGCTAACCTGTCAGCTTCTCATGGCAGTCCCTTAAAACGTCTGGGGGAGGTTGCTGCTGTTGAGTGTCATCATGGGATTCATTAAAGTCGTGGTTATGGATAGTGCGAAGGTGTGCCTTGAGGCCATGAAGTGACTTGAATGAACGATGGCAGCTAGAAAATCGGCATGGAATCCGACGGGCAGTGTATGCTCATCGCATTTCAGTGGTACTCGAGAGAAAATGGGTACTTCAATATCAACGCAGTTAGAGAAATTATTGGCTAAGTTGTGACAGCCTGAGGGTGGGAAGACTTGTTCTTGGTTGTGGGCCAGAAGACACACAAAACCTAAAATACTCCCTTCGTCCATCTGTACCGTTGGACTAAATGTCACGTCCTGTCACCTGTGCCAAGAATGCCAATCAACATCCTGGCCAAATTGTCCTTGACACAATCCAGAAGCACCGTACCTCGGAGCAAAAGCGTCAAGACGACGCTCGGAAAGAGCGGGAGAAACATGAACAACAAAGTGTTCAAGCTCATACCATAAAACGGGTTGCTGAAATCATTAGTGAAGGAACCCAGGCAGAGAAGGATTTACTGACAGCACACCATCAGCCAAAGCCTCGCAAGGCACCGCTGTCACAAAGGCTGGCTGTAGTAACACATGGTGAGTGATCACGTCACGAAGTTGACTGGTAGAACTTACCAGACTCATTTTCCAGGTGTTGACAGGCAACTTGAAGAGCCTGTTGACGATATTGAAGGTACCGAGCAAGAGGAGTACGTTGAAGATAATGCAGAAGCCTGTGATGAAGCTGTCAAGGGGAAGAAGCGACGTGCACAGAAAATGATGACACGCGACCTTGTTGATGCAGCCCAAAATGCCTCCTTGCAACAATGCCCTGGGAACAGCACGTCAGTTGTACCATTTCCCATCACTATTCCCAAAAATGCTCCTACTCACTGAAACTGTTCTTTTTTACTGGGACTTCTTCAATACACAACCTAGCTCTGCGAAGAACAACATCACGGGCGTCAGAAAAGTCAAGGACTGGAAGGAGAAATATGGAAGTACTAAGGTTGCTCATACCACAAGAGTCGCTTCCCGCGCTTCTTCGCTTTCAAACCCAACATCCCATAGGCTCAAGGGGAGTGCTAAGTCTACTCACTCCAGTGCCACTCAGCCACCACCCACACCCGCAAGCGTGAGCAGCATAGTTATACCTACTTTGTATCTGGATGAAGACGACGACTCAGCAAAATTAGAAAATTTTACATGGGACAACATTGGCAAGAGAAGAAATACTGGTACTGGGGTAAGTCGTCTCCATGAACGTTGCCATTTCCTGCGTTGTGACCAAGTTGAATAGGTATCTGTCGAAGTCGTTTATGACTCACCCTCCCCTTCCATCACCCCTCCTCTCCCATCTCAACCACGCACGGTGATCCACAAGCCAGCAGCACTGGGAAAGCCTCTGAAGAGTGAAGCATCATTATACTATGACCAGATCAGCTCGGATTTTGGAGTGATTGAAGTGGATGATCAAGATGAGCCACAGGCGCCTCGGAGAGGAAGTAAACGACCTCCGCTCTCCCAGGTATCCCACACCTACTATATCGGGTTGAATGACTTAACTTACACTTGATAGGCTGATATGGAAGACGCTCAATCAACCTGTGCTCCCCCATCGAAATGCACCAAAACAAAGGAAGAAGACGAAGTTGTGGAACTTCCCAACCAACAAAGGACCGGCACTGGCAGCAAGTTCACTAATTGTGATCTTCCACCTGGGTGTCAAGATGGAAACAGGTGGCGCGGTGTTTTCATTCCTTCAGTCGCACATTGGTGCGGGGGGAATGTTGACCCATGGACTATTGAGGTGGGAGATCTTCGCGACGCAATGCAAGCAATCTGGGACGAGGTTTACCACAACCAAGTAGTGCATCATATTACTCTTAAGGGTGCGGTCTTTCATGTGGTAAGATGTTTCAAGACTGGGATCCTAGTTGTGTTACTGATGATTTTTGATCGGTGCAACCTCAGGCAAAGCAGCGCTTGAATGAATGGCACAGCGGCTTTGCTGCAACAGCCATCATGATTATCGCAACATTTTTTATACAAGATACTGACTTTCACGATATTGAACAGCGAGAAGACTTCGCGACAACCATGCTCGACTGGAACCGTTACTTATTCAGTGAAAATGAAGACGCCGATTACAAGGTAAGTTTAAAATACTGTCAATTCTTGGCCTAAAACTTTGGTAGGTGTGGACAGGTATTTGGTGATCTCCATTCGTACTACAAGCGTTTGCAACACATTTCAATTTTGTAGCTGGCCAAGTTCCAATTTCGAAGTTAGCTAGTGAGGCAATCACTGCACATGTCGCGCTTGCTCTTGCTGCTACTGCCGTGAGTCTTTGTGTTCTATATGATATTATTGTTGCCTTCACTGGATTGATTTTCGTCTGTTGTCAGGTTTGTCAGGCGCTGACTCTCACTGTGCATGGAAACCTTCAACTCAAACAAATCGAGATTGGAGCAAAGCCACAGAGACGTGCGGTCATCTTGAAAACCGATACTGGTACAACTTGGGAGGCCATTATTCCTGACGGCGAATCATTCGGCTTCAATGTCCAGACGTGGGGTGAGATGATGAGAAGACTTCTGGAGCCAATCATGTCACTTTCGGATGCAAACTTCATGAAGATTGTCGATGAGGCACAGTACTACGTCAAGAGCGGTGCGAAGGGGAAAGGGAAGTCTACCAGAAGCAGTGGGTCTGCGAGTGAAAATGACAAGTTCCAGTATCTGCACGGATTTCGCTGATCGGTGTGCTGTCACTCACTCACGTTGTCCCACCTACTGACGCCTCATTTCAGCCCTTCAATTACACTGTCAAACTGCTGCTTTCTCGCGCCTTTCAATGCACTGTTTCCTCCCCTCTTCAGTCTCCTCGAATTCATTGTCTCCCCTGCATTTGTTATTTGCTGATTTTCGTGGCAGTAGCTTTTTTTACTGCCATGTAACCCGTTCTATTGCCATACACACTGCTGTCTGCCTAGTAGTATGCCGTTTTAATACATTGACGTGATTCCCGCTACGCATGCTTGAATGCTTGATCAACTTGGCGGCTACCTCTTATGCACACTTGAATACTTGGTCAACTTGGCAGCTACCTACTATGCATGCTTGAATGCTTGGTCAACTTGGCAGCAGTTGTAAGCTGATCATAAGTTAATAAAGCCACCAAGCAAGTTAAGCATGTGACTTAATATCTTATTTGGTCTTAGTGGGGAAATTTCAAGTAATTAAGTCAAATTAAGGTTAAATTAAACAACATGTAGGTTTCCTGATGAAGTCACTGTACTTCCGTGTATGAAGTACAGGGAAATAAAGGGTG
Source organism: Scleroderma bovista (assembly GCA_037178675.1). Taxonomy (NCBI): domain Eukaryota; kingdom Fungi; phylum Basidiomycota; class Agaricomycetes; order Boletales; family Sclerodermataceae; genus Scleroderma; species Scleroderma bovista. The sequence continues at coordinate 58,577 of JAYMGJ010000502.1, forward strand.
GGGTCGAAAGATGAGAGATCTACAGGGCAGGGTGTGCAACGGTACTTCACAGGTGAGCATAGCGATATTATGACCTACATGCCATGGTAGATGGTGAATTGACAGTCCATTGATTTTTTTCATAATTCTCATCCAACATACTGCATTGTGACGGAATGCGATAGCGTTGGACCACATGGTTTGTTCTCGCTAGAGGTATTGTCAGTCGCTCAGGAAGAACTATCCAACAATCTCTGTAGGAGGGGAAATACATTGAGCATTCTACGTGCTTAAGTACTACTTTGTATGCATGGCAGGAGAACAAACACGAGAACAAAGAAATGAGGAAGAGAAATTAATACATGAATGTGTTTGGGAGTCTGTGGCATGAGGGTGACCACAGCAGCAGAGAAGCGCACATAATGCTGCCAGACATTTCGCTAGGGGGGATGGGGGAGCCAGCTAGACATTCCTGGATCAGCGAGGCTGCGTCGATGAAACAACCATACCACTCGGACATCACGTCCACATTGATAAGAAGCTGGGGGGAGCTGGGCACTCAACTTGGTCAGTAAGACACGGTACTATATCAATGAACTTATGACCTTCCGGTACCACAGCAGCAGAGCGGCACACATATCGCCGTTGGACGTTATGCTGGGAGGATAGTGGGACTTGCTGGACACTACTGGAATCGAGTCAGAATGACACTGCAAGAAATGGCTGCCAAATGAGCCTGCCCAACACGATATGGGGGATCCGATGATGTATGAGGTGGAGATGGCCACTGAGGCAGCAGCATACGAGTCTGGGAGAAAGTGAAAGATACTGGGCGCTATATCAGTGAAACAAGCTTCCAGTATTACCACTGCAGCAGATCGCGCATATGATGCCGGACGTCAGCCAGACACTCGCTATATCAATGAAATGATCTTCTGGTAGCCTCCATGCAGCCGCAGAGCGGTACACAAGACACCAAACGTCACATGAGTCCATATCTAAAATATATAAGGAGCATTTGCCGGCGGGAGGTGTCCACCATGTCATGCTGTGTTTGTGGCTGTACGTGTACAAAAGTTTTGCAGTCAAGTGTTGGATCAGTACGCAGTGGACACCCACGACATAGAAGCAGCCCGTAACCATGGACTAGTCACTACTAGTCTAACCATAGACATCAAAGGTTTCTTTGACTATGTTAACCATAACAAACTGACATCCATCATGCGCAGAAAATGGATCCTGCTACCCATGGTCAAATGGGTGAGCTCATTTTTGTCGAACAGGGAAGCAGCAATCTGCCTAGACGGCTGCATATCAGACTCCAGACCAGTTGAAAATGGCATCCCACAGGGATCGCCCATCTCCCCTGCACTGTCGATCATGTATGTGTCCCCAGTATATGAAGAGTTCCAAGCTAGACTAGCCATGAGATACGTGCACTGAGTGCCACCCTCCGCTAAACTCACTCCCACCACTCTCGTCGGATACATTGACAACGTCAATATCTACACCTCCTCAACCAGTCTACTACAAAATGTAGCCGCTCTACGTGCCGATTTCATAACAATACTACACATCTTACATGGTCTCGGGCTCTCAATTGACTTCATCAAGTGCGCACTCGCACACTTTACAAGAAAACACAGCATTACCTTCCCCGACATCACCCTCCCTGGCCCAGATGGAGACATTGTTGTAACCCACAGCAACACTATGGAGTGGCTTGGGATCATGTTTGACTCCAAACTCCTCTTCAACGAGCATGTTAAAGCAGCTACTAACAAAGCCGAAAACATCGCAAAGGGACTAACCATGCTTGGAAACACAGTCCAAGGGCTACATCAATGCTTCCTCCGCACCGTCTATGGTGCATGCGTACGGAGCGTAATGACATACGCCAGCCCGGTCTGGTGGGATGGTAAGAAAAAACATGCTAACAAACTTACCTGGGTATAGAATGCCTGCCTCCACCACATCTGTGCGGCATTCCGCACAACCCCAATACATGCATTAGAAATAGACAGCGCCACCCCACCAGTCCCCCTCATACTCGACCGCCTTAGCAGCAACACCACCTCTAGGCTACATAAGTTAGCTCGTACCAACCCCATCCACCTCAGGCTCCCCCGCGAATGGCATGGTTATGACTTGACCTACCCCACACCCACACTCCCTCCAGACAAGTTCCACCCAAGGAACAGGAAGCCCCCCAAGATGACGTGTCTAACTAGACTCGCACTATGCTCCTCACCCGCCATCCCCCACATAGACATCTTCGCCATAACCCTGTGGTCTCACACCATAGCCACATTCTCACCCTGCCTCTCAGTCAGAAGTACAAACTATGAAGATGACAAAGAAAAGGCTGCTGAACCCCACATCAAGCACATCTGCAGTTTCCAGTTGGACCCACTACATATCCTAGCCTACTCGGATGGCTCACTGCATAGAGACGACACCAGCCAACAGAGTGCAGGAGCTGGCTGGATAGGTTATCATGGCCTACATGACGTCTTCCAGGGCACCGAACCCCTGGGACCATACATGGAGATCTACGACGCAGAAACCACCGCTATCAACAATGTGTTGAAGGCCACCGTCGCCTATGCAACAGAGCACAACATCACACACATCCACATTTTCGCAGACAACCAGGCGGCCGTATGAACCATGTTTGACATTGTACCAGGATCATCCCAACACATTAACCTCCACACCCGCTCCCTCATAGTCTCCTTCCTTGAATCCTCAAACCAACATCACATTGAAATCACATGGACGCCCGGGCACAAAAAGATCGTGGGCAACAAACGTGCGGACACCCTAGCGAAAGCAGCGACAGATATCGTATTGGACACCCCACCCATCTCCCTATCCCACGAGAAAGCACAATCCCGCCAACACCTTATCACAGCCTGGACAACAGAATGGCACAAACAGCTCCAGCGGCCAAGTGCATTTCTGCAAGCCAACAGGTTCACACCAGCCCTGAAACCCCGGGAAA
>JAYMGJ010000503.1:0-49228 GCA_037178675.1 Scleroderma bovista
GTAATTAACACTACAGATCTTGGGTAGTGCACTACAACAATACTACACAATAATGGCTAATCAACAGTCCGCATTTTTGGTAATGAACACTATCACATCAACACTACACAACATTAGGTAATCAGTACTACACATTTTTGGTAGTACACTACAACAACACCACACAATATTGGTTGATCAATAGTCCGCATTTTTGGTAATCAGCACTACCACACCAAGAGTACCCAACATTAGGTAATCCAAACTACACATTTTTGGTAATCAACACTACACAATATTGACTAATCAATAGTCCGCATTTTTGGTAATCAACACTACCACACCAACAGTACACAACATTAGGTAATCCAAGCTACACATTTTTGGTAATCAACACTACAACAATGACACTACACAACATTGGTTGATCAATAGTTCGCATTTTTGGTAATCAACACTACCACATCAATAGTACACAACATTAGGTAATTAATACTACACATTTCTGGTAGTACACTACAACAACAACACTACACAATATTGGCTAATGGTTCGCATTTTTGGTAATCAGCACTACCACACCAACAGTACACAACATTAGGTAATCCAAGCTACACATTTTTGGTAATCAACACTACAACAACAACACTGCACAACATTGGCTAATGGTTCGCATTTTTGGTAATCAGCACTACCACACCAACAGTACACAACATTAGGTAATCCAAGCTACACATTTTTGGTAATCAACACTACAACAACAACACTGCACAACAACAACACTGCACAACATTGGCTAATGGTTCGCATTTTTGGTAATCAGCACTACCACACCAACAGCACACAACATTAGGTAATCCAAGCTACACATTTTTGGTAATCAACACTACCACACCAACAGTACAAAACATTAGATAATCAATACTACACATCTTTGGTAGTACACTACAACAACAACACTACACAATATTGGCTAATCAACAGTCCGCATTTTTGGTAATGAACACTATCACATCAATACTACACAACATTAGGTAATCAGTACTACACTTTTTTTGGTAGTACACTACAACAACACCACACAATATTGGTTGATCAATAGTCCGCATTTTTGGTAATCAGCACTACCACACCAAGAGTACCCAACATTAGGTAATCAATACTACACATTTTTGGTAGTACACTACAACAACAACACTACACAACATTGGCCAATCAATAGTCCGCATTTTTGGTAATCAGCACTACCACACCAAGAGTACCCAACATTAGGTAATCAATACTACACATTTTTGGTAGTACACTACAACAACAACACTACACAACATTGGCTAATCAATAGTCCGCATTTTTGGTAATCAGCACTACCACACCAATAGAACACAACATTAGATAATCCAAGCTGCACATCTTTGGTAGTCAACACTATCACACCAACAGTACACAATATTGCCTAATCAATGGTCCACATTTTTGGTAGTCAGCACAGTAATTTAATTCTGCAATGTGTATCAATTTTGGGTCTGACCCAGTTTTGCAATGGTTGACAACTTTTTTGCTCAACAGGCCTGACCCAGTTTTGCAGTACTTGACAACTTTGTTTCTCAACAGGCCTGACCCAGTTCTGCAATGTCAGCCTGACCCAGTTTTGCAATGCTTGACAACTTTTTCCTCAACAGGCCTGACCCAGTTCTGCAATGTCAGCCTGGCCCAGTTTTGCAATGCTTGACAACTTTTTCCTCAACAGGCCTGACCCAGTTCTGCAATGTCAGCCTGGCCCAGTTTTGCAATGCTTGACAACTTTTTCCTCAACAGGCCTGACCCAGTTCTGCAATGTCAGCCTGACCCAGTTTTGCAATGCTTGACAACTTTTTTTCTCAACAGGCCTGATCCAGTTCTGCAATGTATATACAATGTCAGCCTGACCCAGTTTTGCAATGCTTGACAATTTTTTCCTCAAAAGGCCTGACCCCATTCTGCCATGTCAGCCTGACCCAGTTTTGCAGTAATTGACAACTTTTTTCTCAACAGGCCTGACCCAGTTTTGCAATGTATCTACAACATCGGCCAGTCCCAGCTTTGCAACACTTGTCAATTTTTTTGTTCAACAGGCCTGACCTAGTTTTACAATGCTCCCACCAGTCCCAGTTCTGCAATTTTTATCAAACATCAGCCCATCCCAGTTTTGCAGTGATTAATGTCCCTCAGGCCTGTACTAGATTTGCAATAATAGAAAACATCGGCCTGGCCCAGTTCTGCGAGCATCGGCCGGCGTCGGCTAGTCCCACCTTTACAGGCAAATGTACATGTCCGATGACCCACTTTTGCGAGGGCTTTTGACTGAACTATGTGACCATACTTGGATGCAGGGAGCTAGAGCTCCAGGAAGATACCACAATGCAATTGTGTCACCTTCTCCCAGAATAATGGTGGGCCGGGAAAGGGTCCCAGTCAAAGAGGAAGGATGTCTACGGAGGACCCTAATCTCCTGTTGCTCATTTGTGCCGGATTGCATTGGTCCGAGGCTTTCAGACAACCTAATCAAGTCAATGCTGCACAAAACTTCAACGGATATCAAGCAAGGGATAATAGAACTATAAAAGAATTGGCTCACTCCGATTATGGTATGCCTGTGTGATGGTGGATACAATTTGGTTCATGGCTACAGTTGCGTCCACTGGCAGGGACAGAAGTGTTTCCGGGGTGGGGGAATTTAAGTCTGGGAATGCTTCATTCAGGAAGTGGCACCGCATATATGATGCCATGATGTCAGACAAAGTATAGTTGGATGGCACAGCATTTGCACCGGCCATTGGATACAGGACAACTTTTGACAATGTGGGGAGTAAAAATTTTAGTGGGGGATGTGCGGCATCCTGCAGACATCTGTTTGCAAATGGCAATGCAACACATTCCATTCTTGGCTAGATCCACTAAACAAGGCTGATCGGTGATTGGCTGGTGTGAAACAACACATGCCTGGTTGCACAATGTGGTAATTATGCATCAGGTGACATGTGGACTGTGAGAACATTGATTGCCTGAATGTTATAAGGCTTAGGGCGAATCGGCCATCACACCATCAATCATGAATACCACATCTGAACTGCGCGAAACCTGCAAACTGTCCATGGTATTGCAATACGTTGGAGTCCGCTTTCGACGGATGGTGCACATGGTTCAACAACAGCCTGAGGGGATGCTGGCCACAGCTGAATGGTATGCAAACATACAAACAGAAGTGATAAGTGGAGAATGATTACATTTGATTAACACACTCATGAGCCCCCAGGCAAATTTAGAACGTGTGCTTGCCGCATGCCAGGCTATGGGTGCGAAGATGATATTGCCAATGATGGTGAGCAGGGTGCACAGAATGGTTGTACTAGAAGATCTGCTGCCGGCAAGACTGTATGTGGCAATGTGACAGTTGAACATCTATCATGCAAAGGCCGCTGAAGTCCAGGTTCCAAGTACGCTTCAAGTGGCAAACTCGTGGTGGGTAAATGGCCACGGCCCATGTACGGCAGGGTACAGCACGCAGCTGCTGCGGGACATGGTATCGGAGGCAGAGGCATTCTTTCCACCGGACCTGGTATGCTCCCTTATTCGTGTTGTGTTAGATACTAAAGCTTTTCCAAGGTTGCTGATAGAAAGGTCACCATTCTACTCACCGTTGGGTATACCTCCGACGAGGCCTTGTCAAATGCATGGTACTTCTGCGACAATATGTTGCAGAGCTCGGACAATGCCCTCAAATATCATATAGAGGTGATGCAGCATTGTGCAAAAAGGATGGAGGACATTGAGATGCTAACCTGTGCACCAAATGCATTGCGGCAGAAATGGGAGGAGTCTTTGGGTGGTAGGTAAACATTGTATGAATACCTACATATATGTTCATCACAACAATAATTGGTTAATCAAATATCGGCCAAAGTGACACATGTGATATAATGTTGCTGGCCAAAGTCTGAGCTGCAGCTGCAACACCTGGCCAGGTTAACAATGAGGCAGAAATCACACAGGGAATGCATCGGCATGAATGGGAATAGCACATGTCTGGGTGGAGGTGTTGTCCGCATCTTCCAATACAATGGGTGCCACAAGTTGATACCTTATGCTGGTCGTCAAGTTTGCGGCTGTGATGGCTGTAACCAATCATGGCCAGGTGGCAGTGGTGGCCTCCACTATGACAAGTACAGCTGCAGTATCACAGCAAAAGAAAGGTATGCCACAGCAATGCAGCCAGAGAACCAGGGATAGCCACTGCTGCCGAAGGACTGTTAGCAGCATGGCGGCCAAAGCAGCAGGGTAGCCATGGAATTGCGGCCAAGGGGCTAGAAGTAGCAGAGTAGGCCCCGCCTCCTGCAGTTCCCAAGGCACGCCGCTAAAGTGGTGTCACACAATGTGTCAAGCCCCATATGATGGTGTCCCATGATTACATAACAGCCCCAGGTGCCGTATCATCTATATGAGCAGGAGGCCCTGGATATAGTATTCTCTATTCTATTATAGAGCCCAACAAATAGGAGTGAGTAGGAGGGCTGCAGTGCCAGTGTCCTGTGCTTTGCATCAGGCCCTAAATATGGTTTGCCATTTCTGTTGGCAGGCCAGAGGAATAGTGTGTTTCGGGCTTTGATCAGGCTGTAACAACAGAGTCCCTTTCTTACCAAAGGGCCATGGAACTATTGTCCCTTGCATTCCAATGGGCTGTGCAGAGACTGTACCTTTAAGGGGTGCTAGCCACAGGTGTGGTGTCCCATAACTCTGGGCAAGCCCTGGAGACAGCGTCATTTATAGTCAGTGCGCCCAGCTCAGTCTGACAGGCAATGGCCATGGTATCCCATAGCATTGGGCAGGCCCTAGCAGAGGTGTTATCTAGCTATGCAGGCAAACCTTGCAAGTACATTTTAAAGTGACAAGCCATGAATGGGGTGTCCCAGAGGATTAAACAAGCCCTCAATGTGGGAACAACTATATAGTTGGGAAGGCATGTGGATAGGTGTCCCATTGAGTGCGTTGGGCCACAAAGTTGATCTCCCTGTATACCCATTAGGCCCTAGATACTATGTCCTCTATATAGATGTATCACCATGCATATAGTGTTAAGTAACTACCGTTAGGCCAAGATCCGGCATGAGGAACCGTCGGCACTAAATTGATGCAGCAATAGATGCGGCCGACACATAACACCCGGCACCACATATCGTCGGCACCACATATCAGCGGCACTGCATATCAGCGGCACAACATCTCATCGGCACATCATCTCGTTGAACATGCCGGAGTGTTGACTTTGCTGCACTGTTGACCATGCCGCAATGCTGATTGACCGGCTCACTATGGTGTTATTGCTGCTGTCAGATTTCACCACACTGCCTCCATTGTGTACTGGCTCACTTATTCTATTGGTATGCTACTCCTCTGAGCCCGAGTATTTTCATGACGACACCCATTTGTCCGGCTTAAGACTTTCACCCTACCCCATGATGACAACAGAGCCATGGGCCCACTGTTGTCACTTGGTGACAATGCTGTCGGGGGCTGACCCCTGTGATACGGCAAAGCTCTAGTCATAAGCCTCACTTCCGCCAGCCCGTGTAGCACGGCCGATTGTCATCGTCCACTGACCGTATAACACGGCCTACCCAGGTGCATGGGCTCGCAGGTGGCGGTGCTGGGGGCTGTGAAGCCAAGCTGTGGCAGCGGAAACGTCCATGCCCTTAACAGGTCCCTCCTTACCCACTTGTTATTTCTCAGCTCTCAATGCTCAGCATCGTCGCTGCCAGCGATGTTGGTCAATCGGTGAGCCCCCGTGATGGCGGCCTCCTTTCAGAGTTGTACTGACATACCAAGCAGTGTGGCCCGCACTGTACTTCCCCTCTCTGGTTGCTCAACTTGTACACAATGCCTCTCACCCCGGATACCTTATCCTCACCTGGTAAGCACTCCCTCTCTTCCATCTTCCCTACACCTACCAATGCACATCAGAAACCTCAACCAGCAGTGTCTGTTTCCCGGCAACCTGACCCCTTCTACGGCCATGAGCCCATATCGCGCTTATGTGCCAAATTCGTTACTCATCTCTTCGCCTGCCCAAAGTTGCCACCATCCTCTTCTGGCTCGATGGTGAAGCTGCCCTATTTTATCGCATACGCTCTCCATCAGATGAAATTACACCCTTCGGTCATGTTTGCAGCCCTTGTCCTCCTTCAATGACTAAAGGCTCATTTTCCCACTGCACGGAGATCATCGGGCCACCGTCTTTTCGTATCTGCGTTCATGTTGGCCAGCAAGGTCATCTGTGATGACATGCACTCGAACAAATTGTGGTTGATTGTCGCCCAGGGGATGTTCCAGCTGAGGAAGATCAACCAGATGGAGAAAAAGATGTGCCAGTATTTGGAGTGGGAACTGAATGTCAATCCGGTGACATTGAAGGAATTCAAGATGGGCCGGTGTGTGAGTGCACTTGCACCCTGCCCACTCGTCTTATTGGGTTCTGGGGGATTTTTTTGCTCGATGCTGGTGTGTGGGTGTGCTTGCACCCCTCCCGCTCATCTTGTTGGGTTCTGGGGGATTGGTTTTCTTGACGCTGGTGTGTGGGCGCACTGTCACGCACCAAACAGGTTTGGTACAGTGAACATGGAAGATAACACCTATATCAAATGATCCTTATGCGAAGGATAGGCACGACAGACCCTCATCGTAGCCATCTATCGCACAAGAAGACTATTCTGATGCAAGAGATGAATGCCAACACTGACAGTCATCCCTCGCACAAGAACCACCAAGAAGCAGAAGAAACTGAAGGAATAACGTCATTATGGTATGAGAAAGGAATGCACACCTCTGCAGTCCAACTCCCATATCAGAATGGTCAAAGAAGCCGAAGAATTGATGGAGAAATGAAGGAGAAAGAGAAGAAATGATTTTTAGCGCCCAAATGTCATTTTTAGGCGCCCAGTGCCAGCATTCTGATATTTTGAATAGCTCCGCCATTTCTTAAGCTATCGGGCACGTGACTATACTGTCAGAGAGCCTAGAATGTGGTCTATCTGCCTGTCAAGTTTCGATGCAAATCTGTTCATTTCCCACGGAGATATTCCCCCCACAATCCAGACGTTCATCTCATCACTCACTATGGAGTCTGTATTTTCTCTGGATCGTTTCTCCGCTATTGCTGCAGACCTCCACTATGTCCTGCTCTTAGGGCAGCCTCTCCCAGAGTTCCCATGCACTGTCTGGCACATATCTTCCCAGCCTGCTCCCTCAGTCCCCCTCGTTCTCGGCCAGCGCATTCTCCTCGTCAGTCCTGCATCAAGGACGTACTTTGGTCATCTTAGGTCTATTGTCAAGCTTGAAAAGTCTTCTCTGGTCATCTCTGTGTCCCCTGAGCCCTCAGCCTATGGTCCCTTCCTCCCAGATACTTGCCATATCCATCTTCCTCTGTCATTTGTCTCACTTCCCTGGATGCGTCAAATTCAGTACTCTGTCCGCTTCCCCACTTTCAGACGGCATCCCTCAGCATCATGACAGTTATACCCCCCCACTTTATAGTGCTGTTAGGAAGAAGAACCCTCTCTCATTCTTTCCCAGAAGAGAGCTCGTCAAGGGAGCCCATGGTTGCGCTTCAGCGGCACTAGAACATATGCACTATACCTTAGTGTATGCTGACCCCCCCAGAGACCTCTGGACCCCTGGTACCCTTCTTGTGGCTGTTCTGTCTCGGATCAATTCCCCTATTTATCCCAGGACTTCCCCATTGTTCTCCCATCAAATTCCTGATGGTACACAGCTTCCCATCAAACTTCTTGGGCAGTGCATCAATGACTTCTTCTGCTGTGCAAGTGACTTATCCCTTGCTTACTGATGCTCTCCTGTCATCAGTATTACTCAGCTGATGACCCACTCCCTTACCAATCAGTCTTGTCATGCAGCTTACTCATTCCTTTACTCAGCAGCTTATTCATGCTCCCTATGCTTACTCATTCCTGCTTATGCCTTGCTTACTGATCGCTTACAAACCCCTCACAAAGCTCTTACCAATCCCTTACCAATCCCTGACAAATTCTGCTTATTCCCTTCTCTTTTTGTACTTCAATGCTGTGTCCCCCCATGTATTTAAACCCCTGGGCTCAGCCCAGTGAAAAAAGACCCAATAGCACGAAATTATCCCTCTCTCAGACTCTCTCAATCAGTATCCCTTCAGTCCTTGAGTCCTTGTAGGCTTCAGTGAAGGTCTAAAGGCTCAATATTGTCAAGTTTATCCAAGTTATTCAAGATCTATTCTTTCTCTAGGCTCAAGTGGAGTCTAGTCTGTCAATCCTTCATCTCCCATTGCCCCTGGACGTCATGAGCCCCCTTGCCCCTCTGCTGCACCAATCTCTAGGTGTAGTATTGCTACTTCAGTCCCAGTCAACTCAATCCCCGCTTTGACACTTCCTAGGCTTTAGGAAGAGTCCAGACCCTTATCCCCTTCGTCATCTATTACTCCTGTACCCCAGGAGTATCCTGCATCACTGTCTGCATCACCCTGTTGGTGTAGATCCCCTTCCCCCCTCCTCAGCATATCCTCTCTGGACACCGCAGAGGCAAACCACCACTCGCACTTTTTCGTAGTCCTTTGTTGGTGTTGTGTTTGGGTTGTTGTTTCGACCTAAACCCACACTTTGACTCACAGCGCTTGCGCCCCTCCCTCCACTATACCATTCTCCCCCACTTGTTGCCTCACCCCATTGTGGCCCACAGTCCTGCTGTTCAGCACTTGGGTGCCAAGAGTGGACAGGCGACAGGTATGTATATACATGTATGGATCAGCCATGATCACTGACCCCCCCATCCAGCATCTCCCTTTCATACAATACACAACACCTCTCACCCCCGGATACCTCATATTGGCTCTGGTCCATTCAGTACATGCGATTGCTATCATACAACATTTCCGCTCACTCACCCCCCGTCCAGGCAACATTTATCTTGGGATCAATATCATCTCAGGGGAGGAGGTCACCATTAAACTTAGTCAGTCAAGGCCAAGCATCCCCAGCTGGAGTATGAGTCCAAGGTCTACAAGACGCTGGCCGGCGGCGTTGGCATACCCTTCATCCGATGATTCGGCACTGAGTGTGACTACAACGCAATGGTCCTTGATCTGTTGGGTCCATCTCTTGAAGATCTTTTCAACCTCTGCAACAGGCAGTTCAGCCTCAAAATTGTTCTTTTACTTGCTGATCAATTAGTGAGTCCCATTACTTGCTGTCTTTCCCTGTCACTCATGGCTCCAAACACAGATATCATGTATAGAGTACATCTACTCCCGCAATTTTATCCACCGCGATATCAAGCCTGACAATTTCCTGATGGGCATTGGCAAGTGTGGGAATCAAGTCAACATCATCGACTTTGGTCTTGCTAAAAAGTTCCGTGACCCTAAGACCCACCTTCATATTCCATACAGGGAGAACAAGAACCTTACGGGTACCACTTGCTATATGTCTATCAATACTCACTTGGGCGTCAAGCAGGCACACAGGGACAACCTCGAGTCCCTTGCTTATGTTCTGATGTACTTCCTCTGCAGTGCTCTCCCCTGGCAGGGCCTCAAAGTCGCCACCAAGAATCAGAAGTATGACCAAATAATAGAGAAGAAGATGACAATGCCTACTGATCTCTTATGTTGTGGTTTCCTGAGCGAGTTTGGGATCTTCCTGAACTATACTTGTGCCCTGCACTTCGATGACAAGCCAGAATACTCCTATCTCTGCAAGCCTTTCCACGACCTGTTCGTTCGCGAGGGTTTCCAGTATGGCTAGGAACACTTTGATCAGTGTGTTCAGCAGTATGTACATGTCTATGTTTTCAATGCCAACCCTTCTCCAATGATCAGTGCTATGCTCGGGCGACCCAATTTCCAGTCCAATAGGTGAGGTAGGTGAGTTTTGCGTCCTTATTTTTCTTTTGATGTGTTCTAATATTCTGTGGCACATTTTCAGCTGTTTTCATGTTGTTCTTAATGCCTGGCACATCCGTTTGTGCCATCAATGCTTCCATGGGGTTTCTGATGGCGTTCGAGTCGCCTGAATACTGTCTTGCAGCCTCAATAGGTGAATCTGGTGGTTTCAGCCTCTTTTGGCGCTTTCTAATGGTTTCCGGTGCGTTTGTAGTCATTTCCGATGCTTAGCACGTCCCTGTGCCCGCTTGACATGTCGCAAGGTTTCCAACACCGTCTGACTGGCCTATTGACTGACCCACGCCTCTGGCATCCAAATTCGTGTTTGCACCATCCTTGCAGCCCATACCAGTAGTTTCAGCCTCGTTCAACATGTTGTCTGCACTCCAGATCTGTCTACATGGCCATTCGACCAATCTGCATGCGCCTTTGTGGCCATCATTGCTCTCGTTACATACTTTCCTTCTCCCTCCCTTCCCTATAGCACAACTACGAAAATCCATAGATACATCACTCCTTAGCTACTTACTGACTTATTTATGTAGCAGTTTTTCTACCTTCTGCATATCTGCATTCTGAAAGTATTAAGCAAGGTTTCCGCCAATGCAGTCCCCACTTCCCGAGTAATTCAGGCATGGGAATACCACGTGACGTGTTTGGATCTCGACTTGTGTAGAGTCACTGCTGCTGAGTCTCAGTGTCACTGCATGCCCGTCCAGTGCTCTGTCACAGCATGCATGTTAGATATCTCAGTTTTTGTCTCTCAATCTTCTCAGCTGTGCTTTATTTCTCTCTGATGAATGGCTGCTTCCAATGTGCCCCCTCATGTGGACGAACATTTGAACCAAGCGGTGCCCTTCTTCGCCATTGTCCCAGCTGTCTATCCTATCGACAACAAGCTGCTGCACAAGCGAACTTTCGATGCAAACACTTACAGAGCAACACTGGCCGTGATTCAGTGACTTTCAAGAAGCCAAAGCTACTTCAAGAAAATGTTTGTGAATCCGTCATGGCCATATTGACTTTATCTCACTTTAAAGATAACAGGACAACGATAAAGCAGAATCCAGTTCGTCCAGTTCCCTCTCAGCTGCACTGTTGCCGCCATCACACACCATTGTTGCATCTGAATGTGTTGACAATGCCATCATGCTGGATGCTAGCTCCAGTCAGACTGTGGTTACGGAGCACAGGCTATCACTGCACAATGTTCGTGAAGCTGTTTTGTCCACATTGACATAATTTCACCTTAGTGATGGCAGGAAAATGAGACAGCAGAATCCAGTTTTTGCAGCACCCCCCCAGCTGTGCCATTACCGCTATTGCCCAGCTTTGGCACATCTGAACATGTTGAAAATAGTACCATGTTTGGTACTAGCACCACTCAAACTGTGGATGCAAAGGGTGAGCCATCAATGTCTAATGAGTTAGGATATATCACTGACCAAAGCTAGGAGGTTCAAGTCGCCCAGTCCATTCAAGACATTTACCTGCACAATTTAAGGATATTCTCCCAGAGCCATCTCTTCCCCCTTCATCCATCAACTTAGAGGCTCAGTCCGAGTCCCACACATCCACTTCACAGTCAACGCTACCTTGTGTAATTCTCCATGTATTCGACTCATTCTGCATGTCCTTCAATAAATTTGGCATTGCCCGTTATTACTGTCATTGACCATCATATGATCCCGACACTTTCTTGACACTTGATCAACTTTCTAATGCCACATGTGAGAACCCAGCTGTTGGGTTGTCAAGTGTTGCTCAAGACATCCCTTTTATACCTCTGGCACCACCCTGGCTCTGGAAAAACATGGGTATCTGGCGACTCATGACATGGATGATGACTGGCAGCAGTCAGAAGTCTGAAGCTGAAGTCACTCACCTTCTGCACAAGGTCATACAGGCGAAGGACTTTGATTGCATTCACTTTGATGGATTCAGTGCTCGAACTCAAATGAACCACTTCAACAAGTCCGAGAGTGCTACCAGTGTGGGCTTACAACAAGACGGTTGGAAGGAGTCATCTGTGGATATCTTGGTGCCTACATGAGAGCAAAATACAGATGGAAATGGTCAACCATTCATGATCCCAGGACTGTTTCATCATTCTCTTACCGGTGTCATCTGTGCCATCTTTGCTGAAAAAGCCGCAAAATGGTTCCATCTCACTCCGTTTAAGCAAATCTGGAAATCTCCTACTACAGGGCAAGAACAGCATGTCAAGTCCGGGTCTACTCCGGTAGGGGGTCCGGTCAAGTCCGGACGAAAGCGGACGAGAGGGGAGGTCAGAGGTTTGGGCAGAGGTTAGCCCGGGCCGGAGTTGCGACCGTTTGGATTCAACGACAAGGACGGCGAGCGTTGATCCCTTGCGTAGGTTCCGGTCAGACGGAGATAGAGACGGAGACGGACAGAGGACCAGGAGTAGTGACTTAGATGATTTCAGACTGAGGAGTACAGGATAAACTACAGAGTACTTATACTAAGTAAGAACTAGGGTTGAGTATATACGGTGACAAGTAAACAGCCTAAAAGGCGGACAAGGGACAACCGGAGAAAGTACTAGGTCAGGTCCGATGAAAATAAAGTCAGGTCCGGTGAAAATGCTACAAGGTATAGGATATCGAGTTCACGGAGAACTCACGTCAAGACAGGGTAAACAGCGAAGTGTGGTAACAAGCAAATGGAGCATAGACCAAGGGTCGTGCTTAACGGAAGGTTATCTGCGTGAGCGTGACCGGAGTAAGTGTTGAGCGACCGGAGTTGAGCTGTAGAGTTGCGATGCGACCGGAGTGACCGGATAAGACCCGGAGTTGGGCATGGTCATAACAGTATCCCCCTTTTAGGGGCTGAACCCATGAGGCCCCAATGAGGCTGTCGTGTGGTCGCTTAGAACAATGCGGAGTACCAGAGTGTTGTCTGAGTACGAATTATGGATCTATAAAGATCAGACCGGTTTTACTTGTTACCCCCAGTTTTCTTTCCGCAATCCTAACATGTTGGCCACTGCTAAGTCCACCAGCCCCGTTGCCCCCGTTGCCACCGAGTCCAGGGATTGGACGAAGGCCTCGACACTGGAGTTACAGTCCGGTAGCGAGGACGAATCCGACGTTCTCGACGCCAAAGCGAAGGAGTGCCGTCGTCGCAAGCAAGTGAAGAGGGAGGAGAGGCAATGTAGGGAGGAGGCAGAGAGGTGAGCGCGCGAAGAGGCGGAGGCAAGGGCTCGCGAGGAGGCAGAGCGTGCCAAGGCGGAGGCGGAGCAGAAAGCGAGAGAGCAGGCAGAGAAGGACAGGGCGGAGGTGCAGCGGAGGGCTGCAGAGGTTGCAGCGAGGCAGAGGGCGCTGGCGCAGGAAGCGTCAAGGAAACGAGCAAGGGAGGAGCCGGAGGCAGCTCCGGTTGGAGAGGTCCGGTAAGCAACTTCAATTCTTTCTTTCATCTTCGTTACTAACCGTTACGCAGATGCGTGCGCTGCGCGAAGCACCGCGCAGTGTGTGAGCGAGACCCGGAGAAACCCAAGCAGAGGGCGTGCATGAAGTGCGCCGGATTAAAGGAGAAGTGTGAGTGGCCGGAGGTGGGGGAACCAGGTCCGGTAGTAGACAAGGGAAAAGGCAAGGCGAAAGAGCAGGGCACGGCGACGTCACTGCGAGGCGGTGAGAAACGGAAGAAGAAGAAGACGGCGAAGATCATCATCGATGACGAGATAGTGGAGGTGGCGGGTCCGTCCGGCTCCAAGTCCGGACTCAACTCCGGGGTCTTCCTGGAGCGGATGGACAAGCTGACAGCCGCGGTGGAGGCGATGACCAGGCAGATGGCCCGGATCGCGGACTCCACACGATCCGTGTCGCGGTCCAACGACCGCCTGAGCGCTGGCCTCGAGACCTTTCTCGAGGAGTGCTGTTTCTTCACGGCGCCTTGGGGCGAAGATGAGGAGTCGGAGGACAGTGAGGCGGAGGTCGACCCGGAGGAGGTCGAACTAGAAGTCCAGGGGCTCCATGAGGAGCAGGAGAACCCTGGCAGCGGTGTGCCGGAGTAGGTGGTCCGGTCCGGACTCCTTGTAAATAGAAAATGTAATTTAGTTTTACTTTTTTTTTGTTTATAAAGAAAAGTGGCTGGATTTGAGAGTGAGTGATATTACAGAGACAGAGTGAAACAGATAGGGGAAACAGATAAAAGAAACAGATAAGAGAAACAGAGAGCGAGAGTATTATTACATAGACGCGAGTGGTCCGGGTTTGTCCGGGTACCGGACATGGTAGTCTTCGAGTAATTCCGTAGCGTTGCCTAGCTCAGTGGCGAGTAGCCAAGAGGTTTCTTCGTCAGTTCCTTCGTAACCGGACCAACGTACCAAGTACAGCAGTTTGCACGATTTTCGTCGACGGTCAACCTTGGAGTCAAGGATCTCAGAGATCTCAAACTCCGGTTCACCATCTACCTCGACTGGTGGCGGAGGAGGCTGTATCTGGTCCGGTATAGTGTTGGGTATGGCCGGTTCAAGTTGGGAGACGTGGAAGACGGGATGGACGGCGCGCATGGAATCTGGAAGACGTAGTGTAAAAGAGAGAGAGCCTACTTGTGCTATGATAGTGTAGGGCCCAAGATTCTTTTCCGATAGCTTTTTGGATGGTCGAGTAGACCGGAAGTACTTGGCTTTCACGTATACTTGATCGCCTACTTTGAAGTCCGGTGCCGGAGTACGTTTGGCATCAGCCGGACCTTGGTAGCGAAGTTGCGCGTTGGCCATTTCTTCTCGAAGGTATTGGTGCAGCGACTCAAGGTCGACTGTGTAGTCACGAGCCCGAGCTGAAGTCATGCCGCGTTCTGGGTAGACAGAGATGTTAGGGTGGTAGCCCTTGTTAGCAAAGAACGGAGAGACTCCGGTGGTAGCACTTGGTGCATTGTTGTATGCGAACTCCGCCAGTGGGAGTAAGTCCGCCCAGTTGTCCTGCTGGTAGTTGCAGTAGATGTGGAGGTACTGTTCCAGTGTCTGGTTAGACCGCTCTGTCTGGCCATCGCCCTCCGGGTGGTAACCGGAGGTGAAGTGGAGGCGCATGTCGAGGGCCTTTCCGAGTGACCGGAAGAAGTGAGAGACAAACTCTGTACCGCGATCTGAGGTGACGTGGGCGGGAACACCGTGCTTGGAGAATATGTGGAGCAGGAAGAGTTTTGCAAGCTCCGGGCTAGTGATGGTGTCGTGAGTAGGAATGAAAATGGCTTGTTTAGAAAGCCTGTCTACTACAACCAGGATGGCTGTAAAGCCGGTGGATGAAGGGAGTTGCTCTATGAAGTCCATCGAGATGGAATTCCAGGGCTTCTCCGGTACGGGAAGCTGTTTCAGCAGCCCGTAGGGTCTATGGCGCGGTGTCTTAGCTCTTGCGCAAGAAGTACATGACCGGACGTAGTCTTTGACGAAGGTCCGGAGACCAGGCCAAGTATACTCACGCCGGATTAGTTCCAGGGTCCGGTTTTGCCCAAAGTGACCAGCAAGAGGGTGATCATGCCTGTACCGGAGGACACGGAGACAGAGATTGTCTGCGTCCGGTACGTAGATACGACTGTCTAGTCGGAGGAATCCTGCTTCATCAGCGGACCAGCGAGAGTCCAGAGGGTCTGCAAGGTGGATCTGGGCAATGGGGTCAGAGGGTAGTGCGGAGAGGATGTCGCTATGGAGTGTTTCTACGTCCATGATTGCGACTGCACGGAGGACCGGGAACTCTAGATAGGTAGCGCGAAGTGAATTAGTGAGCTGTTCTTGAGTGAACACCGGCCGGAGATTTTGGGGGTTAACCTGGGCGTAGCCACTATCCCCCTCTTTGGGGTAGACGTCCCATCGTCTAGTGAGGGCGTCAGGCTTGGCACCGAGCTTACCAGGGCAGAAGCGAATGACAAGATTAAACTGTGATAGAAACTCAGACCACCGGGCTTGCCGGCGGGAGAGTACTTTTGAGGTTGAGAAATACTCGAGATTCTTGTGGTCCGTGACGACGTCGATAGGAGAGGCGGAGCCTTCGAGGTAGTGGCGCCAGTTCCGGAATGCTTCGAAGATAGCAAGCAATTCCTTATCGTGGGTGTCGTAGTTCAGTTCCGGAGCGGTCAAAGTCCGGGAGTAATAGGCGACCGGACGAACTTCTCCGTTGGCGCAGGTAATAGACAAGATACTGGCGACAGCATAGTCGGAGGCATCGGTTTCCACGATGATAGGGGTATCCGGAATGAAGTGAGTGAGAATGGGCGCAGTAGTGAAGGCATGCTTAAGTGCATTGAACGAACGTCGACAGTCCTCGGAGAAGTTCCAAGGGGCATCCTTCCGGGTGAGTCGGGTAAGGGGGACCACGATGTCCGAGTAGTTGAATATAAACCGGCGGTAGAAATTGGCGAAGCCTAGGAAGGACTGGATGTCCTTTACCTTTCGAGGTTCAGGCCAGTCAGAGATGGTCTGGATTTTGTCTGGAGACATAGTTAGACCGTCAGGAGATAGGCGGTAGCCAAGATACTCTACCGAGTCTGAGTGGAACTCACATTTCTCCGGTTTGGCAAAGAGGCCATGCAACCAGAGTCGGCGGAGAACTTCCCGGACGTGCTGCTGGTGGGACTCCATATCCTCGGAGTAGATGAGGATGTCGTCGAGGTACACGACGATGCAGACATCCAGCATGTCAGCGAAGATGGTGTTGACAAAGCGCTGGAAGGCTGCAGGGGCGTTAGTGAGGCCAAAGGGCATTACTAACCACTCGTAAGACCCATAGCGCGTACGGAAGGCGGTCTTCCACTCATCGCCTGGAGCAATCCAGACTAGATGGTACGCGTGCCGGAGGTCGATCTTTGAGTAGATCTTAGCACGGCTTGGGGAGTCTAGTAGGTCAGAGATTAGGGGGAGTGGATAGCGATCCTTTTTGGTGATTTTGTTTAGGCCTCGGAAGTCAACGCAGAGGTGGAGTGAACCGTCCTTCTTTTTTACGAAGAGGACCGGAGCAGCATGGGAGGAAGCGGTAGGACGGATGAAACCTGTATTAAGATTCTCGTCGATGAAGGTCCGGAGAGCAGAGAGCTCAACCGGAGACAGTGAGTAGAGAGTTCCCAGAGGAGGGGAGGTACCTTCTTCCAGGTCGATCTTCAAGTCGTAGTCGCGATGCGGGGGAAGTTCAGAGGCCTTCGCCTTACTGAACACATCCGCATAATCACGGTACTCCGGAGGGACGATGTCCAAGTCAGGCAGAGTAGAGGCGGAGGAAGAACGAGCCTTTGCTGTGTCAGAAGGACGCAGCTGAAGTTGGTATTTGGTGGATCCTTCTAATTTGCACGCACGCACGAATGCGGCTGCGTTAATCAGAGAGATGTGGGGAGGGGTGCAAACCGGAGTGTCGACAGATGGCGCGAGGCCGGGGTCAGATTGGCCGGAGAGGCCGGAGACAGGGTTACCGGACTGAACCGGAGAGGGAGTCGACGGGGGCGCTAGCAAACTTTCTGCAAGTGTTCGGAATGTTAAACTGCTCAATACCCAGTCAATCAACGGATTGTAGCGGGTGAGCCAGTTATGTCCGAGAACAATTTTGCATTCAGAATCCAGCGGAGTTAGGTAAAAGGTCATGGGGGTGACATCACCGGATGCGGGGAACTTCACTGATAGGTCGACAGCTTGAGTAATTACAAAATTCGAGGTACCGTCGAAAAGCCGGAGTACAATCAGGGAAACGGAGTAAGTGAGGAGAGAGTGTCCGAGAGCATACTTGGTATCTACAAAGCAGTGCGTGGAACCAGAGTCCACAAGCGCACGGAGTTCTGGTAAATTGTAAGACAAGAGGAAAACATGGGGCATAAGGGAATTAGGATCGTAAAGAGCGGACGCGTTGAGGTGAGCCTCCTTGGGTGCACTTCCGGAGTCAACGCAGCTCACCGGTTGTGCAGAGGGCCGGGAGCTGCTTACTCTTTTTTTGACTCGGAGTTGGCACCCGAGTTAGTAGAGTCCGTCTTACCGGACTCAGCAGCGATGGCCGCAGCGCGAGCCTTGGCCTTTTTGGTCTTCTTAGGACAGTTGTCCGCAAAGTGACCGGTCCCTCCACAGAACATGCAGAGGTTGTTGTCCAGACACCTTTTGCGCTCGTCTGCAGTTAGCTTCCCGTCCTTACCAAGCTTGTTGGTTAGGTCCGGTTTGGAGCCGGACGAGGACTGGTTGCTGGTCATTTTTGACAAGCCAGAGGTGTTGGCGGAGCTGGGGGAGTTGCCGGTCTTGGCCTGACCGGGCTTGGGGGTGTTGCCTCCGGAGTTGGAGGGCTTGGTTGGGGATGAGGTGGACTGGGTCTTTGTCGTACGAGAGATCTCGTCTTTGCGCTCCCAATAGCGCGCGTCGATCTCTTGACAAAGGGCCCTAAGCCCATGTAGAGTCAGGGGTTTCCCGACTCGAGCAATTTCGTCCTTGAGATGATCCGGGAGACCGGAGTAGAATAGGCGGCGGAGCGCGCCATCTCCGTAGTCCTGGACCTGGGAGGCGAGTCGGTTGAAGTCTACTATGTACCACGTAACGCGGTGAGCATCCTTCATCCGGAGGTGCTCTAATTGATGCTCTGCATCAGTGATGGGGTCGTGAGGTCCAAAGGTGCTCTGGAGCTCAGCGACGAAGTGAACCCAACTGTCCATCCAGAGTGGACGGTCAGCCGGATCACCGGAGTGGAGGAGGTCCAGTTTGAACCACTCCAATGTCATACCTTTGAGATAGGACTGGGCGAACGTTACCTTAGCCCTATCTAGGCGGAACGCTTTGGCGTGATCCTGGAAGCAGAGCTCACACTGGACCAAGAAGGTCCTGAGCTTTTTGGGATCCGTACCGTCAAAGGTGTCCGGTTCACAGACTTTGGCACGTGAGGAGGAAGAGTCGTTGGTCCGGCGGGAGGAGCAGGAGAGGCGGTTGACGGCGACTGCTAAATTTTGGAAGACAGCCAGACCAGGGTCTAGCTCATCCATGGCGTCGACAAAGTCATCATCGTCGTCATCATTGTTGTCGCCATCTCCGGGGTCGTCTGGATCATCTCCGGGTCCGTCCTCGGGGCCAAACCACTGGTGACGGGCAGGTTCGCGATGTTCCGGAGTGGGGTCGCGACGGTAGGGGAATCGATCACCAGAAACGGATTCATGGCGACCTAAGTCTGCAGAACCGCGAAGGCTCTGAGACGCAGCATCTCGACGCGGAGTCAAAGGTGCTGTGGGGTTTCGAGCTGTAAAGCTCCGGAATTGGCTTACAGAAGCCAGAGGTTGCCTGCGATTAGACAGGGCTTGCTGGGCGGCAGAAAGGTGAAGGTCGTCTACTGCACCTGCTTCTTCAGCGAGTGCGGCAGCAGTACGAGCGCGAGAGCGCGTAGTCATGGTCATGAGAAATGAAAACTAGTTTGCGTACGAGGTTTGTATAGTGAACCCACACAAGTGTGAGTCTGAAATACTGACAAGTCCGGGTCTACTCCGGTAGGGGGTCCGGTCAAGTCCGGACGAAAGCGGACGAAGGGGGAGAGCAGAGGGCTGGACAAAAGATTAGTCCGGCCAGAGTTGGTGACCGCTTGGATTCAACGACTAAGGACAACGAGCGTTGATCCCTTGCGTAGGTTCCGGTCAAGAAGATAGAGACGGAGACGGGCAGAGACTGGAGTAGTGACTAAGTTGATTTCAGACTGAGGAGTACAGGATAAACTACAGAGTACTTATACTAAGTAAGAACTAGGGTCGAGTATATACGGTGACAAGTAAACAGCCGAAAAGGCAGACAAGGGACAACCGGAGAAAGTACTAGGTCAGGTCCGATGAAAATAAAGTCAGGTCTGGGTAAAATAAATCAGGTCCGGTGAAAATGCTACAAGGTACAGGATATATCGAGTTCACGGAGAACTCACGTCAAGGCAGGGTAAACGGCGAGGTGTGGTAACGAGCGAATAGAGGATAGTCCAAGGGTCGTACTTAATGGAGGCATATCTGCGCGAGCGTGACCGGAGTAAGTGTTGAGCGACCGGAGTTGAGCTGTAGAGTTGCGATGCGACCAGAGTGACCGGATAAGACCCGGAGTTGGGCATGGTCGTAACAGTCGTGCTCTTTCCCTCCACTTTAGTGCTCCTACACTCAGAGGCTTCATGGTTGAAACGACCACAGGTGGTACACTTGGGTTTCCCTTTGAAGAAACATTCCTTAGCCAAGTGGTTGTCTCGCCCACAAATATGGCAGGCTTTCTTCGGCTTTTCCTTATCTACAGCCTTTCGTTTCTTTGTGGCTCGCTTCGAGGATTGGGCTGCCAACGCAGTCTCCATCCCCATCAGCAGCTTTCCTCCTGTTATATTCATCGCGAATAATCGCAATGAATTGCTGAGACGTCAAGACTTTGTCTCCAGTCTGGGACCCGAGATAAGATGTCGTGAACGGATCCCACAATGCCGGTAAGGACAACACCAATATATTAGTGAAGTCCCCATCAGGTACTCGTGATCCCATCTGATGGAGTTGGGCCTGTATAGATTGCATCTTGGTCAGGTGGGCGACAATGTCGTCTCCATCCTTGGCCCGTGCTTGGTACAAGGTGCGTCTCAATGTGGTGATGCTCTGTTGACCTCGGTGTTCATGAACTGATTTAAGGTTCTCCCACATCTGCTTCACAGTTGCCGCTTGTGATATATGCACAAATTGCGGCGCCAAAAGATTGTTGGAGATAAGTACATGCATGACATCCTCAGCTGTGTCCCAAATGGATCGCCAGTCGTCGTCTAAATCTGGCGCGACTTCTGGACCTTCACAGTGTTTCCACACTTGGTTTAGTTTCAGCATTGGTGAGATCTGACCTTTCCATGCTACCCAGTTTTCGTCGTTCAGTGGTTCAGGCATTTTAAAGGAAGATATCGCGCCGAGGAATCGTTTGTCCATATAGGGACCTATTGGTGCTCCCGCGCCATCTAATGGTCCCCCTCCGATATTGAATCCAGGAGGTCCTCCTTCACCTCCATTGTTCATATCTCCGTAAGCGGCCAAGGCATCCATAGGAGTATGATAGATTTGTTCTTGATAGTGTAGTTAGCGATGTTTCCGTGAACTGTTCTGCTTGCCTAGCTAGTAAGAGCCGACGGGGCTCATAACCTGATGTGATTGAGTGCGAGATATATGTCCGTGGGATGCGGCGGAAGCTTAGCTAGACTCAGGACAGATGGGAGTATGTGCGAGTGGGAAGACTGATTTTGCTATGGAATCTATGGGGATGGGGTTATCGCGATCAGTGTGATCGTGCCGGCTTGCATCAGCTTGTGGCTGTGTCAGCCTCAACATAAACCTTGCCTAAAATTTTCACTGAACCTTCTTTGTATCAAAAATAAGCTTTTTACATACCAGGTTTGACTGTAGAAACTGAATTGCTCCTGTGATATGTCAAAACTTGGGGTGGCAAAAGTGCTGTTTTGCTGATGCACCCACACACTCATGATGACAACAGCGACAATGGTGATGAGTTCTGCCACCATCACTACTCCCGACCACCTCCCATCGTCAACCACCACCACTGCACACATGCCACACACACAACGATAGCAATGAGTGTTGAAGTCGCACGTGCACCAGGCGTAAACCGTCGACGAAGTGTGCACAAGACTGCGACCCATATTAGTGTAGACTTAGTAATAGTCCTCTTTAGAGTAGATGTTACATGTCACGTGTCACGCGTCACACTATTTGTTGTATATAAACAGCGTCCACCGCTTATATAATATAACAGCTCTTAACCAGCTACCGCTACCATCTCAGGTTGTGCACTCCACCCAACAGGTGAGTTGGAGTAGCAGTTCCTCTACGTATATAGGTATTGCTTCAACAATGAGTACAACCACCACCACCCTCACCTTCATGACGACAATGACCACAGTATGCGTGCATGGTGAAGACAAGTACTGTAACCACCTCCACCTCAGTTACTTTCTCCACTTTGCCCCCACCTTTCGGAACAATGTTTGATCACCTCAATGTAATGACAATGGCGACGGCAGCGACAATGGCCACGCATGCAGCTAGTCCATTACTACTATATATCTCCCTCGCCCACAGATGATGGAGGTTGTGAGGGAGACATTGGTGGATGTGACCGTGAAAAATAAATGTGCTAACACTAAGTATGCCATAAAAACTAGGTACATGATGAACCTCTTGTCAGGTAGTTACATCTACACAAGACAATTAGAGCAGATTCTACTTTCCCAAGAATTAGAAAACAAAATTGCCAAGATGCGACCTGTGGTGAACCTCTTGTCAGGTGATTACAAATCCGTTACATCTGCACAAGATAATTAGAGTGGATTTTACTTTCCCAAGCATTAGAAAGCAAAATTATCAAGATGTAGCATGTTGTGATCTTCTCGTCGAGCAGTTACAACTCCTTTACCTTCACACAAGATAGTTGGAGTGGCTTTTACTTCCCCAAACATTAGACAACCAAACTGTAAAGACTTTGTAGCATACCCACCTTCAAAGAAAGCTTTGCCAACAATGGAACACAAAACACATTATGCTAAGGATATCCCACCTAGTTATAATGCAGTCCAACAGCACAGTAATAAACACAGTTTTTAGGCTTGTTTGGCAGCAAAACAAAGCTATCGCACGATATTTTAGGTTCAGTGATGGGTGAGATCTTGAGAGTCCACATCAAGTACTTCATACATCCAGGGACCTTTATGATATGGCATCTTTTCCATCCTGCGGTTACATGAGATTCCCCTCCTGTCCATTTATCCAGGTCAATTGGTGCCTCACGATCTCTCAATCACTCCGGCAGGGCTTCTTTACCATTGCCCTGTTAGCTTGTCTATAGGTAGTCAAGACGTATCACACCAGAAGGACTTCTGCTCCCCCCCAGGCCCACATGCTAGCGCAAGGTTTATGTCCCGAAGCTCCAAGTCCCGGTATCTAAACCACAGCATTCATTACTGAGACGTTGAGGCGGCGACCCATAGTCTCCGGGAGTGGCTAGAGTTCGGTCCTCGTTTCTTGTGGTTTGTCTAACATACTCCAAGAAATTCCACCATCGCGCTTCAAAGGATGTTATCTGTAACGGTTATCCGATCCCTGCCGGACTGTTGCATATCACTGGTAAGCTTCTGAACTAGAGTACGTTAGTTGCTGAAACGCCGTCGTCCAGGGTGATTGCAAATGACCCAGATGTCTTCCCCAATCCAGAAGTCTTCGACTCTCGACAATGGATCGACGCATCCCATGACATCCGGCACGATATTGAGTTCTGCACGTTTGGATTCGGGTGGAGGTGGGTGTCATAAAGCGTGAGTCTAAAGTCCAACTTGAGCTCATACTAGAGCATGTCCTGGACAACACATAGCTAACCGCTCGATCTTCATCACCACTGCGCTCATGCTGTGGAGCTTCCGAATTTTGGAGGACCCCTATTGACAGCTCTGGATTTCCAGACACCGTTTCTGTTCATTTTTCGAACCACATGTGAGTGAGGATGTGTTGAGACAACTGTATGCGCCAGATGAAATATTAGGTTACCGCGATGTTTATGTGGCATGCCACTGGTAGCACTGACGACGGCCATTCGCGATGACTTTCATGTCTGTCCGTTTCAGATATACTCTTGCATTCTGTTGTAGTCCTGTACAGTAGCGTTGCATTTTCTTTTGCTACCCTCAGGTAGGTGATGCGTTCTGCAGTGCTCGCCAATAACATCATCGGTGTCTGCTGCATATACGACGTTCGTAGGTAACTCCGAACCTCACTTGCGCACCGACTTCTGGCCGAATAGCCTCAGGTGGCCTGCCCGTAAATTGTAGTCACAAGTACAGTGCCATATGCCCAATGGGATCTCTGTCTTGCATGCTGTCGACTTCAGCGAGGCAAGTTATGGCCAGTTGGTCACGACATGATATTCTGCACCAAACCCTACGCACATTGGGGGCCATCGTAATGGAATACTTGACAACAAGCGTCACGAAAGCTCCAATGGATTGCAGAAGATTCAAACCAGACAGTTCAAACATATGATACAATGCTCCGTACCAATCCACCACCATATCGTATTACATACACCACAGATCTATACGATAGTCAGTGTATCAACTTCGCCTTTCAACACACCAGCAGAGTCTGTGGGACGAGCGATAATATGACAAAACGATGCAACCCTCCGATATTCCTGGTGAGGTAGTTCCATTAACAGCAGTGCGCTGAACGGCTGTTCGAGCCGTGTGAGCCATTGGTGAGTCGGGGCATCATCAGTATCAACGACAGGATGAAGTAAATTGGGGTGCCATGGGCGTATCAGGATATATGGGACTCTTTTTGCCATATGTTTAAGTCTTTCCGACAGAGCAATATCAATGGGAGCCAGGCCCACTGCCTGAATTTGGTGGACGTGAGTCGCGGTACTGGTATCCACCCGAGTCACAGTTATAGCTTTGATGCGGTGGATGATACAAGGAAGAATAAGCCTGAAATTGGCGAATTTGGCGAGTGGCAGGTTGGAAAGCGCCTCATACATTTTGCGCGCAGATCTGAGAAAGAAAAATTGGCGAATTCCATGTGTGGAAGGTGGTGTTGTGAAGTCTGGTAGAGACAAAGGAAGAGTATGGTACGGTGTGATGGTGGCAGGGAAGCAGCTGTGAAATACCGATGATTGCCCGACCCAATCCAGGATGGATGTGTCGCCAGACTTTGAGATCACCTCCGCAAGCAGACGCCCGAGGGCATTCTCCGCGGATTCCCCATATAGGACAGGAATGTGGAGACCGAAGACTCCCAGAAGCGAATAGGCCATGTCTTCTGGCCGAGTGGTACAGCGCGTGGATGCCCACTGAAGCCTCGATCGGGCATCATCCACGCCCGGATGGAAATCAATAAGATGTCGCGAGGTGATGCCCGTCGCCTGTTCCAGTTCGCCAAGTATGGTGCTATCCTCCTTGTGGTTCGAGGAACCATCCCAGTAAAGCGACCAATCTCGAGTGAAGAACAACATGGTACGGGGAGCCAATAGTTCTTGAAGGGTCCAGCCACGCTTAAACCACACACTATTGGTCAGCCGGCCCATATCTGAGACATCAGCAAGGTGGACCATAGTGAGAGCCGACAGCCGGTACCATGAAAACATGGAGCCTATCGCTTCCTGAAGTTCTGTGCTGCTTTCTTTGTCAATGCAGCATGTATCACTCCAAGCCCACGAGTATCCATGTTGACCACATGCAAGACAGAAGGACTGCAGCTTCGAGATACCATCAGTGGGATCCAAGTCATAGATGACTCGCCCATCAATGTTATGCAACAGTGGTTCCAATTTTCCCCACCGATGGGACAGTGTGACATACCGGAAATAGGTAGACACTATTTCACGGATATCAGTGGCTTGGGCGGGGGCATCCGTCGCTGAGGCCGATGACAGTAGCTGGTTGTATTCTCCGCTCTTCTCAAACTGTGCAATCTGCGAGTCCCTGTCACGTAGCACTCCAGCACGGGTGTCCAGCAAGCGAGGGGGAAACCCCTTCAGGATGTCGAAAACAATCTCTCTAATCAAGTATCTGAACCGGGAACCAGAAGTTGTGACAGTGGGACGTGCTGACTGAGTACTCACACCTCGCCCTTTGATTTTCATCTGATGATAATCAAAGAGACTGTTGAAGGACTCTGTATGGTCAGGGTGACCTTGGGGACGTAGCGCTGATGCCGCTTGTTCGAACTTGATGGCATCGTCCAGATCAGTCGATATGGCTAGTTTGGTGAACCTCTCCGATAGACACCATGCAAGGTCATGCAAATATGGCGCACTGGCCGGACTCCCTGATGGACAGACCTTTAACGCTTCCTGATACAGTATAATGGCTTCATCTAAATCAGCAATGGCGCTCTGTTGTCGGAATCTGCGCAGAAGGAGAGCGGCGAGAGAGGCGAGAGATATTGCATGATCAGGATGACCAGTGGGGTAGAGCTTCAATGCAGCTCGTGCGATGGCCACAATTGCATCCACAACTGGGGCAACATCTCCATCATCAAAGTGGTCATTAACATGGATCAGAAGTTTGTGGAGGGAATCTGCATGATCAGGATGTGCCTCTTGAACATCCGATTTGCGGAACCTACTGTGAAGGTCGGTAACAAGGTCATGAAGGTATGTAGCACGGGCAGGATTCCCGGCTTCGCCAGAGGCCAATGCAGAGCTCCCAAATGAGATGCATTCGTCCAAAACAGCTCCCATGTGATGTCCCTGAACTCGCTTTCGGACCAGAAGAAGCAGCTTGTCAATAGACTCCACGTGATCACCATGTCCCTGTGGATAGAGGTCCAATATAGCTCGGCGGAGGGAGATAAGCTCATCCAAGTCTGTTACAGTCTCCAACTTCTCAAATCGGGAGGTAAGACAGGCCGCCAACCAGTTGAGCGATGTTAGCCGTTCGGAATGACCCGGTGGACGGAGGTCCAATGCTGATCGATGCAGCGAAATCGCCTCATCGAGATCACCATTCGCACCGAGTGTGATGGCCTGCTCCAAGTCTGCTATGGTACCCTGTTTGTAGTACCGGTCGCTGAAGCAAAGTGCAAGACTATAAAGTGAGTCCGACCGCTTGGAATGACCCGGCGGACGGAGGTCCAACACTGATTGATGCAGCGAGGTTGCCTCATCGAGATCACCATTTGCACTGAGTTTCAGGAACCTCTTCCTCAGGTGATCTGCAAGGTTGGAGAGAGTGGCGACACGCCAAGAGTGGCCTGGGGAATAGAACTCTAACGCAGCTCGACCGAGTGTGATGGCCTGCTCCAAGTCTGCTATGGTATCCTGTTTGTTGTACCGGCGGCTGAAGCAAAGTGCGAGTCCATGGAGTGAGCATGACCGATCGGAATGACCCGGCGGACGGAGGTCCAACGCTGATTGATGCAACGCAATGGCCTCCTCTAAATCCGCAATATCATCTATCTCCAAGAATCTGTCATCCAGGGAATCTGCGAGGTTGTAGAGGGCCATGGCCCGACCACTATCTCCTGGGGGATGACGTTCCAATTCTTTCCGCCTTCGGGTGATCTTGTCGTCCAACTCCGTCATCGTTCGTTCTCCTATTGTACACGAGGTGGAGGGTCACCGAAATTCACGGAGGTCTGGTCTTTTGGGACACTAAGGTGAGATATTTGAAAGAGGAGTCTAAAATGAACTCACCAAAGGTTCCCTTCGTGAAACAATAGGACAATGGTTGGTTGGATGAGGAGGAGGTGAGCCTTCGTTCAGGTCAGCTAGAACCTTAACAGAGAGAGTGGACCATACGAATAGGCCGAAGACCTGAGATGGGATTCGTGATATGTAATTAAATGCAAGCCCTCAAGTACGGCAAGGGAGGAAAGGGTACGAGACGGACTTCGCACCGGTTGGACAAGTAATTCAAGGTAGCGTCTGGAGACGAGAGCAATGAGCACGATGGGGAAATGGATGGGTGGTGCACACGAATGCGTGGGACCATCCACAGCATGTTGGGCCTTGGCAGCGGTGTGGGCTACTTGCATGTGATCAGTGGAATCGCTACGGGGTATCATCGTGTAGTCTATGTTTTCCGCCAAGCTATATCCCTGCAGACTGCATCAGGCAGCCTCGCCTCGATTCCCCTCGAAGCCAGGGGGAGCAGATGAAGACAAGTCCATAGATGAGAGTCATGCTCCGTCTAGACGCGTACACATCACCAAACATTCATGTTGTTTCATTCCCTCGATGCTCCTGATCCATTTGTCGCACCGAGCTGCTCGATGAGAGTTCACATCAAGCACTAGATCGCCGTCGCCCAATTGCGCTGGATCACTGGCAACAACGACTCTGATGACGAGGGCGACGTATGTTGGATCTGTCGGGTGCCGTCCGAGGGTTACTCGCCATGATGCACCGTGTAAGATGGATTTGGGGTCGATTGTCCTCTGAGTACGTGCTCGTTTCCTTGCACCGTAAATCGTGTCTCACCGTGCTTTTTCAGTCTGGAGAGAGTGCAGCCACATCTTTCATATGCATTGTCTACTCGGGCACTGCTGCGTCCAAATAGCAATGTCCGATGGGGCCATGAAGTATGTTTGTCTGTCCCCCCCCTCATGCCAGGGTTATGGATACACCAGACTGATATGCGCTTCCTACAGTCACCGCGGAGCGAAAGTCAGCAACGTCAACAGCAGACGTAGTTGACGCTCAACCTCTGTGTACATATCGCTCTCAGACTCTGGGCCTGTATGCCACGTTCTACTATTCCGCATCCAAACACGTTCCTTGTATCGTCGTATACATGGATATGCATGATATATCTATTCCTGTTGCAACACTTGTCTTGGTGAGAGGCATCCTTTAGTACTGATGTCGATAACACTTGCACTGCAACTTCAATTCTCGAGCCCAGTAACATGCAAAGTGACTTGAAGTAAAAGATCACCTGAACAGTGAATATATGCATGCATAGTAGCGATTCACAGAACTTCCCGCCATGTAGCTAGCCCAAACCAAGGCTCACATTGAAAGTTTCTAATGTACACTTGAAGCAATCGTCACTAAATCAACAAGACTGAGTAGTAATTCTCTTGAATTCTTGATAGCGCACTGTAATAAATAATAATCTGGGGGGTGTAGACGTACAAGCACACGTACAGAGAAAAAGTGTCTAGGTTGACCTAGGTGTAAAAACAGAGATGCGCATGCAGCAGCAGCAGCAGCAGAGTAAAAAAGTGATTACATATCTACTGTATATTGAAACACGATCGAGATGGGGCAGAAGGGCAGAAGGGCAGAAACCAAACTTGTCGTGTCATATCCGTCGTTATTTTATTTTTTTTGAGGGGAAGCCTTCCATCATAAGCGTGAGGCTTTATTAGTGTTTACTGTTCATAACCACCGGGACCTTGGAGAGAGACCATCCAAATGCGCGTCTTGTATAACCTATGCGAAAGAATGAGATGAGCGCCGAACGGTAACTGCATTGACGCACCGGAATAATTCTCGCACGAGCTCTCGGAAGTCGATGCGCTTCTCCGCGACGAAATAAAACGTCAGTTTTCGTCGATCCCTGATGGCGCCCCCCGTTGTCAGCTAACCACTACGGAAAAACTGGTATATACGACGCACCATTGATATTCTGCATCTATGACCTCCATTGGTAACTTCTTTTGTCTCACTTTATTCTGACAGAGCTGCAACGCCTTCATCTCATCTTGCAATTTTGTAACCAGTTGTCTGTCAAGCATCGATAAGCCAACACATGGAACCACGCAAAACCGTACGCACTGCGTATCATGAGGCTGCGCCTTTCCATATATCATCTTCGGATTAATCTCCTTCTTCGACCCTCCCCCCTGCTGACCACCAGGGCTCAGCGGTCCCCCATCCCCATACGCAACACGCTCCCTCTGCTCCCGCTCAAACGCTTCCACCTCCTTCAGCGTGATCGTGTCGTTCACAACTGTACCCAGGTCTTTGCCTCGATCCGCCTCCACAATGACGAGGTCGCCCACCCTGACGTCGAGCGTGAGGTCAGTCAGGTAGAACAGGTCCGTGCGGCCAGCTTTGAACTCGACGGTGTAGAGTGGCCAGGATGCTGGGACAGAGGACAGCGGGACGCCCTTGCCGAGATCGTTGAGATTGGGCGTGGGTGCGTCCGAGGTACGGCGCTGCATCTGCTGGGGGTAGTACGGCCCCTGCTGGGGCTGGATAGGCCGACCTGTCGTCGGCGAGAGCGGTGACGACAGCCCAGAGCTTTGAGACGTCGAGCGGACGTACGTCGGGGAATCGTTCCCCTGCAAAGGAATGTACTGGATACCTTTGCCAGGAATAAACCGTGCGGTGAGAGTCGACTGCTGTTGTTGCTGCTGCGAGCCGTGGCCGTTGTTGCCACCGCTGCGGTATTGGGCGTCTATCAGCTGCTGCTCGAGCTGGTGACCACTATCGCTGGGAGAGCAGAAGCGCTGCCGGGACGCAAATGATGTGGTACTGGGAATATTGAGGTTAATGGGCTGATAGGGGGACACACGATCCGGCGAGAGCGGGCTCCGAGACATGGGTGCGTAAATAGGAAGCAAAGACGGCTGGCTGGGGGGATGAGTGGAAGAGGAAGGACCAGGGCCGTCCTTGGAAAGGCTCAGCGCGCCAAAATCATCCGCAAGATCGTTGTCCGACAGACGAAGGCCGCCGCGGCCATACGTGGATGTGTGGAAAACGCTGAAGGGCGTGGAATCATCTTGTACATCGTGCCCCGGGGGCGTTGAACCCGACCACGGTGGGTCTGCGTGACTGGACAACACTAACGCTGTGTCGCCTACTGGTCGTGCCACTGCCGCCGCCGCCATTTTCAGCCTTGGGCGGGTGCATTCCAGCCCAGAGCTCACGGAGCGTCCAGCCACCGTCCAAAAGAATCTGGCCGACATCCCTGACAAACGGACTCGGATTCGAAGGATCAATTGGCTGCCTGTTGCTGGAAAAGGTGTTTCTGTTTCCGCTGGAGGAATCATAGTGATTACTCAGGGGTGATCTGCCTATAGTTCCGAGTGAGCCATACCGGTTGCTGCCAGGGGATTGATGTCACAATAACGAGAATCAGGGATATTGAGCGAGATGGAATGAAGGAAGGTTGCCTCTGACCATAGGTTCTGGTTTTGAAACGGGCTCAGGGGACCTCCGGGTTGAGTGGTTGTCGCGAGTGGCTGAACCTGCTGCGAGTGGGATCCTAGGCAGAGGGACGACTGCCAGCGACCAGGGTGTTGGACAGGATGTGTCGATCATCGTGGGTGTCGGATAGGGCCTCTAACCCATTGCCTTCGAAAGTGGAAACAAATCGGGAGCCACGAAGAGCAGAAGGGAATGTCTGCTGATTCGAAAAGGAGGAGGATCTGGGGGTTCGGAAGAGGGTAGGCAGCCTGTGGTCGTGCGGTTATTGGTGTTGAACGAGTGCATTCGGGAGGAAGTAGGGGACCAGGGCGGTGAGCTGTTGGATCCACCTAGGCTGGAAGGAATGGTATGCTGCTGCGATGGGGAGCTCAAGAAGCACTGAGAGTCAGAGCGGGGAGGCTGGCTCGCAGCTCGTTGGATGTGGGTGCGAGTGGGTTGGTCCGGTCCAAGGAATCAATTCCTGCGATCAGACTCGTCAGGGTAGGGTTGTTGGGCACTATGTGAGTACTGCATCGTGTGTGCCAGATCAACAACTCTGCGCTCGATTGTTCAGTAACTTTGCGGCCAGAATGCTTACACGTCGTGTGGGCCAGAATTGAACCTGTACCAGGGTGTTCGGAGCTGTGCGACAGACGGAACAATGGTATTGGATGGGCAAATCAAGACAAACAACGTTGCGGGCGACCTACGAGCGATTCCTGTCGCTTCCGAGAGCGCTGGTCGACGGCCAAAGTCGGGATATCTGGTGGACTCGAGAAAATGGAAGAAAATGGCTGGTGTCTCTGAGTGGGATGGATCGATGCCTCTGGTAACATTGAGTTCTGCACATGCGGATTCGGCCAGAGGTGGGTGTCATAGAGCACGAAAGTCTGAAATCTAACTTGAGTTCAGACGTTTGTAGGGCATGTGCCGGACAATACATAGCCAACCGCTCGATCTTCATCACCATTGCGCTCATACTGCGGACCTTCAAAATCCTGCCTCCCCTATGGACATCTTTGGATTTCCAGACATCGTGAGGGCGTATGGGAAATGGAAAGTCCGGCACATTTTGTCCGGCATTTTGTCCGGCATTTTGTCCGGCATTTTGTCCGGCGCTTATGTAATACATATTAAGTAATGCACCCTTCAAGCCCCCAAGCGTAGTAGAGGCACAGCAGCGTTCACCATGTTACTCGTCTCTTTGCTCAGAAAGCTAGAAGCCAGTCCATTCCTCCGAACAACCACTGTCCCTCAATTTCTTTGGTTCATATCGCTGGCAGCTAATTTGAAGCGAAGCATACAAATTGTTCAGTCTGCACGACATCCTTCGGAAACCCCCCCTCACATCCTCCCGCCTTCGATCGTAACATTCCTGGCCAAGGCAACACACATGTCTTTGGAGAGCGTACAATATCTTTGGCCTCTAGTCAATGCCGTTGTGTGGGATTTCCTCCCAGAGAACCAACGCCAACAACACACTCGCGATCTCTTCAAGCTACATGGATGGCCACATGATGTTAGTACGTCGGTCCATTCTGGTGTAGAAATGATAGTTCTAACAGTCCCTTAAGCCCTAATAGCACTATATCCTCCAACAAATCATTGTGAAAATGTCGATTGCCCTCAGACGACTGAGTTGCGCAAGGCCCAAGCATGTCAGGTAGTCATGTACACCCTCAACGGTTGCCAGCCGGGTTGGGCAATCCATCTATACTGCCCAGGTAAGGATCCATCAACTCCGTCTTGCCTACTGATCCTATTTGATCTGACAGCTTGTCACCGCAACTACCACCATAACTACTATGTTAGTGGTGGTCAGCGTACTTATTACTCGGGTATTCCATCATTTCTCCAGGTCAGTGAGCATCGCTTTGTGGAAAGGCAACTTGCAGAAATGTGGACCAACCAGCATTTACTCGGGTCGTATGTATTTAGAGTGTTGTGCATGCGGCAGCAGGCTGACCGTCCTTCAGTTGCTCAGCAACCAACTGTAGTACAATCTTCATGACAACATTCGCTCGTGAAGCTGCCAAAGTATTTGATGCAGCAGGCTGGCCATTTTCTCCTACGCTATCAACTGTCCATGTCTGGGATACGTTTGTTCTTCTTGCACTTCTTCGTGACTGCACCAGCCGTGATGAAGCCCTCGTCATTCCACATACCGGTGACCAAAAAAATCGGTTTGATGCTGCGATGCAAGAACGCAATGAGCGCATTGTTTACCATGGTCAAGACGAAATTTCTCATTACTGTGATGGCTGTATGCAGGTCTATGAGGAAGATTGCAATGGCACAACAAATCTCCGTAAGTCTGTATATACTAAATGATCCCCCCTGCCACTGAACTTTAATACTAGGCAAATGTCAAGTTGTTGTTAGTGATGGCATCACCCTTGGTCACCCATGTTGCGGGCAGTTTCGCTGTACAGAGCCACTTCAAAATATCCGCAATCGCTTTTGTCACACTCACTCTTCTCTGCACAATGTTTGCGCTGTTAAAGGATGCGAGCAGCCGATTTCACAAGGCTCCAAGACATGTGATGATGCCCTGCATCGTCGTGTGGAGGCCCTAAGCATCGCAAAGAGCAAGTCTGCATTTTCGCTCACCGAGCGCCTTCTTCGCCACCGTGTCGCATATCCCAAGGATGCTACTAGTCACGAGAGCGAATCCCATCCCGATGGTACTAGCTGCGATGACTTAGAGGAGAATGATGAATGGTTCACGGTTGATGGTGTGCAAGTCAACCATCACTTCAAGAGAAACGAAGGTTGTGTTGGTGTCGGTGATGAAGTATCTTGCCCAACGAAGTCTGACCGCGGAAATCGTGAACTTCGGGCACAGTTTGGTAGGCGCCACACACATAATGAACAGACACTCGTCCGCCCTTGTGGTGTTATTGCTGCACGTGCAACCTTCTTTGGTGCTGAAGCAGTGTCCAACATCCTTGTAAGCTACCACCATTATACATATATTGTTTACTGACATGCGAAAGGACTTTACAAAGAAAGCTTTCTCTGTTCCGCATGCACACAAGCCGGAACATTTTATTTACGACATGGCATGTGATGCAAAACAGCAAGTTGAAGCCCGAGGCGACATGTGGTGGAAGGATATTGGTATGTGTGTCGATGTCTGGCACCTTCTCAACAAGCACAAGACCACACATGACTACTGCCAGAAGAACTGCAACCCTGCTGACTATCCGGAACTAATGAGCGATGACAATACCGGATGGTGGTTCAATACGTCCATTGCGGAGCAGGTCAACGTCTGGCTGGGCAGCTACCATGCCATTTGTCGGGAGATGCTCCCTATCAAGTATAATTTTTTGGACGAGATGATACGCCTCCGGAATTCCATCACTGTTAGCAGGCTTGAAGCCAAGG
Organism: Scleroderma bovista; assembly: GCA_037178675.1. Classification (NCBI taxonomy): domain Eukaryota; kingdom Fungi; phylum Basidiomycota; class Agaricomycetes; order Boletales; family Sclerodermataceae; genus Scleroderma; species Scleroderma bovista. The sequence continues at coordinate 33,924 of JAYMGJ010000503.1, forward strand.
GCTGGAACCCTCGTCATGCACCTCCCTGTAATACTTGTACATAGTAGCCTCTGTGGTATGTTAACCTGCAATACAACGTTTCACGCCATGTACTCCCTGACATGGTCTATTAGACAGTACAAAACAAGGGTAGTGACAACAGCAAACCAGAAATACAAATGCAAGATGGTAACAGTGCCTATGGTATGGTGCTTATGAGGTACATGTGCAAGGTAATAACAGTGCCTATGGTATGGAAACGCAAAAAAGTACAGTGTGAGAGTGAAACACATCAAGAGGTACTATGCTCGTGAAAATAAAATGAAGGGTGCGTAACTAGTCAGATGTGAGGTCAATGTCTACATACTTGCCCTCAGAAAGCGGCTGTTTGCCATTTTTCAGCTTCACTGCCTTGGTGAGTCTGTCCCAACTACCCTCAGAGGTTCTACCCGCTTTTAACAGTGACTCACGTAGTTCAGGGGGGGCAAGCCGCCATCGCTGACACGCATCATGATATGTTGACCGGACGTAAGTGCGACCAAAGATCTTCTGGAACCATTGCAGAATGGCAAGGTATTTCACCTTCGCCTCCTGCATGGCCTCCATCCCTGAGACGATGTCCACAACATACTCGCCTGCTGGCCAAGCATGTGCCTTTGTTTGTGTAGATGGCAAAGAGGGGGTAAAAGAAGGCGGGGGTGGATTAATAAGCGTGCCGGAGGTGGAGGCATAAGATGAGGCGAGGGCTGAGGAGGACGAATCCTCTGTCGAGGAGAAGGGTTCCGCAGAAGAAGAATCTGCCATCTCGGAAGTATCTGTGAGGTTTGGACGCTTGGGTTTCTCTGAACTACGAGTGCGTGTGTGTGAGGGCAAGCGTTTGCGAGAGGTGGGACGGCTGGGCGTTAAAACAAATGGAGTGGGGGAGATGAATGGAGACAATGTAATGATGATGTCCGAGTCATCATCTGACCCTGCTGGGTATGCCTGATCAGGGGAAAAGATGCTTTGCTGCTGTGCGACACTCTTCCGCTCGTCCTTAAGATTCTTGAAAAGGCGGGGTGGGGTCGATACACCGACGTGGAACTTTTGTAGAATCTTGTCGAAGTTGTCGCAGATGGTCACCCCCTTCCTCCGAAGGAAGATTGAATCACCATTCTTTACTCGAAAGCTGTAGCTAAGTCGAGTAATCATCTTCCAGATGACGAGGGACGGGTTCAGCCACTCCACGGAAGTGATATCATTGCCAAGCGAAGGGAGAAGCGCTGGAACATGCGTGAGTGCCCAGTCTGGCCAATGAGGGATGTCAGAATCGTCATCATTGGTACCCTGAAGGGCAATGATGGTCGGGGGGCTATAATCCTGAAAAACAGATAAGCTGATGAATAGGTCATGGCATGGGACACAAACTTGATCCCAGTAAACAAGGTCAACACAACGCTTTGCTGCTAGCTCACCAGCGAGCCGCTCCTTGTCGCGCTTTGCTTTCACTGATAATTCAACCGCACCGAACTTGTAATCTGCCACCCATGTGGAATTCATTTGAGTGGTGATTTTTGGTTGCCGTTGCAAAGTCTTTGGTGGCTGGGACGCAGTAGTTAGCTGCTTACGACGTTCTTCTGCCACGAGAAGGGGCTTGCAGTTAGGATCGTCAGATGTGCGTAGTGGGTCCGGGGACAAACTAGCCGGGACAAGCGGCCCAGCATTGAGCTTGGCCAAAGTGAGGTTAAAATTCCTAACGCTCAATTCACTGGTTAACGACCAGTCAGCTTCCTTTCACAGTGCGGGGTCGATGAGGTAGTCTGAGAAGTCCGCTACAGTACACGAATTCGGAGCATCATCAATCCCCTCATCAGCCAGATCGACAACCGGCGTTGGAGTGGCAGGACCAGGGGAGCCAGAATGTGAGGGTAATGGTGGAGGTGGAAGCGATGGATGCGAAACACGGTGCTTCTGTCGTCCACCAGCAAACTCGGGGCGGTGCTTAATAGCAGTATCACAACCACCCGAGTCGATGCAGTGCGTCTTGCACATGGCACGCTCACAGCGAGCAGCTACTGTAGGAGTCCGCTTAGTGCAACCTGGAAACGAGCAGATGCCCTTTGATGTCGGGGCAGCAAACTGATTGCTCGAGATACCTGGCTGCATAACAGAAGATGGTGGGGCAGATACCGACAGGGGAGCTGTAGACACTGATGATGGAGCCATAGACACTGCCGATGGAGTGGTAGACACTGACAGGGGGGCCGAGGGCACTGATGGAGACGATGGTGCAGAGCACCCCGGAGGTGCCTCACCCAGTGGCCAGAAATACCAGTATGGACGTCCGCCTTGCGGTACGTGCAGCGCAAAGCACTAGATATCCAGTAAGTTACTTAGGTTCTGTTGCAACTACGAGGACGATGACTTACTCGAATACACCATTGGTTTATATGCACCCCAGATTTGCAGTGAAAGGGCGTCAATGGAGCGTTACAATAGCCGCACGGTATTTGGATCAAAGTCATCGCGATGTTAACCAAGCCCACAAATGGCAGCGGGCAGCGTCGACAACGGAAGCTAGAGGGAAGACGAGGAAGGGAAAACGAACATGATGTCCAAATGAGGCAAAGTCTTTGAATCCCCGCTAAGGCGCCGGACAAGACGCCGGACAAGTTTTGCCGGACATTCCAAAACCCGAATATTGTCGACATCGTTGCTGTCATCCAAACCCCTTCAAGGCAATTTTCGAACCACGTGTGAGCGAATATGTTGAGGCATTTGTATGTGTCAGATACCGCGGCGCTTATGTGGCATGTCACTGGTAGCACCATGTGACGACGGCCATTCGCGATGACTTTCATGTATGTATGTATGTCACACATACTTGTGCATTCTACCGTGGTCCTGTATAACAGCGTTGCATTTTTTTCTGTCCTTCAATTGCTGCGTACTAAAGCCTCAGACAGGTGATGCATTCTGCAGTGCTCGCCAATGACGTCGTCAGTGTTTGTTGCATATATAGTGTTTGCAGGTAATTCCCAATCTCACTGGCGCACCTAATTTTGGATGAATAACCTCAAGAGACCTGGCTGCACATTGTAACAGCAGGTACCATGCCCAATGGGGTCGTCTTGCACGTTGGCAAATTCAGAAAGGTAATGATTTCTTCTATGTACCAAGTGGTCCTTCTGAGCTATTGTTGGTCACGATATGATGTTTTACACCAAACCCTACGCACATCGGGGGAGAGATATGATCATTTGCTGCAGATGCCAGGCCTTGTAATGGAATACCTTGACAAGTGTGACCAAACCCCGACGAAGGAATCAACCATTGAGACAGTTCAAAATGCGCCATCCCAACTCCTCCTATTACCTACACCATCGATCTATACGATAGTAAGTGTATTAACTTCGCCTTTCAATACACCGGCAGAGTCCGTGGGACGAGCGATAATATGACAAAACGATGCAACCCTCCGATATTCGTTGTGAGGTAGTTCTTTTAATAGAAGTGCGCTGAACGGCTGTTCCAGCCGTGTGAGCCATTGGTGAGTCGAGGCATCGTCAATATCGACTGCAGGATGAAGTAAGTTGGGGTGCCATGGGCGTATCAGGATATATGGGACTCTTTTCCCCGTAATTTTGAATCTCTCTGACAGAGCAATATCAATGGGGGCCAGGCCCACCGCCTGAATTTGGTGGACGTGAGTCGCAGTACTGGTATCCACCCGAGTCACAGTTATAGCTTTGATGCGGTGGATGATACAAGGAAGAATGAGCCTGAAATTAGCGAATTTGGCGAGTGGCAGGTTGGAGAGCGCCTCATGCATTTTGCGCGCAGATCTGAAAAAGAAAAATTGGCGAATTCCACCTGTGGAAAGTGGTGTTGTGAAGTCTGGTAGAGACAAAGGAAGAGTATGGTACGGTATGATGGTAGCAGGGAAGCAGCTGTGAAATACCGATGATTGCCCGACCCAATCCAGGATTGATGTGTCGCCAGACTTCGAGATCACCTCCGCAAGTAGACGTCCGAGGGCATTCTCCGCGGATTCCCCATATAGGACAGGAATGTGGAGACCGAAGACTCCCAGAAGCGAATAGGCCATGTCTTCTGGCCGAGTGGTACAGCGCGTGGATGCCCACTGAAGCCTCGATCGTGCGTCATCTACGCCCGGATGGAAATCAGTGAGATATCGTAAGGTGATGCCAGTCGCCCGTTCCAGTTCGCCAAGTATGGTGCTATCCTCCTTGTGGTTCGAGGAACCGTCCCAGTAAAGCGACCAATCTCGAGTGAAGAACAACATGGTACGGGGAGCCAACAGCTCTTGAAGGGTCCAGCCACGCTTAAACCACACACTATTGGTCAGCCGGCCCATATCTGAGACATCAGCAAGGTGGACCATAGTGAGAGCCGACAGCCGGTACCATGAAAACATGGAGCCTATCGCCTCCTGAAGTTCTGTGCTGCTTTCCTTGTCAATGCAGCATGTATCACTCCAAGCCCACAAGTATCCATGTTGACCACATGCAAGACAGAAGGACTGCAGCTTCGAGATACCATCGGTGGGATCCAAGTCATAGATGACTCGCCCATCAATGTTATGCAACAGTGGTTCCAATTTTCCCCACCGATGGGACAATGTGACATACCGGAAATAGGTAGACACTACTGCGCGGATATCAGTGGCTTGGGCGGCGGCATCCGTCGCTGAGGCCGATGACAGTAGCTGGTTGTATTCTCCGCTCTTCTCAAACTGTGCGACCTGTGAGTCCCTGTCACATAGCATTCCAGTACGGGTGTCCAGCAAGCGAGGGGGAAATCCCTTGAGGATGTCGAAAACAGTCTCTCTAATCAAGTATTTGAACCGTGAACCAGAAGTTGTGCCAGCGGGACGCATTGACTGAGTACTCGCACCTCGCCCTTTGATTTTCAGCTGACGATAATGGGAGAGACTGTTGAGAGACTCTGCATGGTAGGTGTGACCTTGGGGACGTAGCGCCAATGCCGCTTGTTCGAACTTGATGGCATCGTCCAGATCAGTCGACTTGGTGGACCTCTCTGATAGACATTGTGCAAGGTCGTGCAAATGTGACGCATCAGCCAGACTCCCTGATGGACAGAGCTCTAATACTTCCTGATATAATACAACGACTTCATCTAAATCGGCAACGGCGCCCCGTTGTTGGAACCTGCGAAGAAGGAGAGCGGCGAGAGTGGCGAGAGACATTATATGATCAGGATGACCGGTGGGGCAGAGCTTCAATGCAGCTCGTGCGATGGCCACAATTGCATCCACAACTGGGGCAACATCTCCATCGTCAATATGGTCCGTAACATAAATCAGAAGTTTGTGGAGGGATACGGCATGATCTGGATGTGCCTCCTGAACGTTTTCAAGTTTGCGGAACCTACTGTGAAGGTCGGTAACTAGGTCGTGAAGGTATGTAGCACGGCCAAGATTCCCGGCTTCGCCAGATGCCAATGCAGAGCTCCCAAGTGAGATGCATTCGTCCAAGTCAGCTGCCATGTGATGCCTCTGAACTCGCTTTCGGACCAGAAGAAACAGCTTGTCAATAGACTCCACGTGATCACCATGTCCCTGTGGATGGAGGTCCAATATAGCTCGACGGAGGGAGATAAGCTCGTCCAAGTCTGTTACAGTCTCCAGCTTCTCAAATCGGGAGCTAAGACAGCTGGCCAACTGGTTGAGCGAGCTTAGCCGATCGGAATGACCCGGCGGACGGAGGTCCAACGCTGATCGATGCAGCGAAATTGCCTCATCGAGATCACCATTCGCACCCAATTTCAGGAACCTGTTCCTCAGGTAATATGCAAGGTTGTAAAGAATGTTGCCACGACCAGAGTGGCCTGGGGAACGGAGCTCTAATGCAGCTCGACCGAGTGTGATGGCTTCCTCCAAGTCTGCTATGGTACCCTGTTTGTCGTACCGGTGCACCGAAGCAAAGTGCGAGACCATGGAGTGAGTTCGACCGATTGGAATGACCCGCCGGACGGAGGTCCAACAGTGACTGATACAGCAAAATTGCCTCATCGAGATCACCATTCGTACCCAACTTCAGGAATCTGTTCCTCAGGTAATACGCAAGGTTGTTGAGGGCCAAAGCACGACCAGAGTGGCCTGGGGAACGGAGCTCTAATGCAGCTCGACCGAGTGTGATGGCCTCCTGCAAGTCTGCTATGGTACCCTGTTTGTCATACCGGTCACTGAAGCAAAGTGCGAGATCATGGAGTGAGTTTGACCGTTTGGAATGACCCGCCGGACGGAGGTCCAACAGTGACTGATACAGCAAAATTGCCTCATCGAGATCACCATTCGTACCCAATTTCAGGAATCTGTTCCTCAGGTAATACGCAAGGTTGTTGAGGGCCCAAGCACGACCAGAGTGGCCTGGGGAACGGAGCTCTAATGCAGCTCGACCAAGTGTGATGGTCTCCTGCAAGTCTGCTATGGTACCCTGTTTGTCATACCGGTCACTGAAGCAAATTGCGAGATCATGGAGTGAGTCCGACCGATTGGAATGACCCGCTGGACGGAGGTCCAGCGCTGACTGGTACAGCAAAATTGCCTCATCGAGATCACCATTCGTACCCAATTTCAGGAATCTGTTCCTCAAGTAATGCGCAAGGTTGTTGAAGGCCCAAGCACGACCGGAGTGGCCTGGGGAACGGAGCTCTAATGCAGCTGATTGATGCAGCGCAACCCTGTTTGTCGTACCGGGCCTCCTCTATATCCGCAATGTCATCTGTCTCCGTAAGGGCCTCCTCTAGATTAGCAATATTCCACTCCAGGGAACATGCGAGGTTGTAGAGGGCCATAGCCCGACCAGTATCTCCTGGGGGATGACGTTCCAATTCTTTCCGATTTCGGGCGATCTTGTCGTCCAACTCCGTCATCGTTCGTTCGGCTATTGCACACGAGGTGGAGGATCACCGAAATTCACGGACGTCTGGTCTTTTAGGGACACTAAGGTGAGATATTTGAAAGAGGAACCTAAAATGAACTCACCAAAGGTTCCCTTCGCGAAGCAATAGGACAATGCTTGGTTGGACGATGAGGAGGTGAGCCTTCGTTCAGGTCAGCTAGAACCTTAACAGAGGGAGTGGGCCATACCGATGGGCCGAAGGTCTGAGATGCGAATAATTCGTGATATGCAATTAAATGCAAGCCTACAAGTATGGTGAGGGAAGGAGGATGAGACGGACTTCACACTTGTTGGACAAGCAATTCAAGGCAGCGTCTTGAGATGAGAGTAGCGAAGACGATGGGGAAAGGGATGAGTGTGGTGGATACGACTCTACTTGAGGTGGGACTATCCCGGACAGCTGTGGGCTGCTTGCATGCATGTGATCAGTGGCATCGCCTCGCGGAATCCTCGTGTGGTCTATTCTTGCCATGCTGCAGACTGGGATCAGGCAGCCTTGCATCGAAGCCATCGAGACAAAGAGGTGTTGATCGCAGTGCTCCGTGGACGCCTACACACCACCAAACAATGACGTCGTTTTCCTTCCCCCAACACACTGGACAATTGATCCATTGGTTGCACCCAGCTGCCCCTTGATGAGAGTTCACATCAAGCACTGGAGCGCAGTCGCCAAATGGCGCTGGATTGCTGGTAACAACGACTCTGATGACGAGGGCGACGTATGTTGGATCTGTCGGGTGCCGTCCGAGGGTTGCTGGACATGATGCACCGTGTAAGATGGATTTGGGGTCGATTGTCCTCTGAGTACGTGCTCGTTTCCTTGCACCGTAAATCGTGTCTCACCGTGCTTTTGCAGTCTGGAGAGAGAGAGAGAGAGAGAGAGAATTCCAAATTTATATCCTGCTGCAAGCAAACAAAAAGTGCTAAGATGCAGTGCCACAGGGCCGTAGGAGGGTAACATATTTAGAGAAAAGGGTACTATATAGTGAGTATTTGTAGGTCATCTATGTATGAGGGTCTTATGGAGTATCCATGGTGGAAACATGATGCGTGCAATAAACATAACAGTCCGATGCTGATGATGATGTGAAAAGTCATGATCTGGAAAAAAGGGAGGTTAGTACGTCGTCACAGTTGTGCAGGAAATACTTTGGGTGGGTGGGGGTCATGCGAGATGTCCATAGGGGGCATTTTGCATGTGGTAAGGGCGACAAGGGTGACCTGGGTAGAAGGGGGGTCAGAGAGGTTTCATGGTTGCACTGGAGGTACTTCGGGTGGGTTGGGGGCGCGATGTTTTTTGAATGCGTTGGTGGCGCGGAGGAATTTTACCAATGCCTCTATGCCTTCTGTAGTGCCGAGGATGTCCAACGTGACAAGATCTTCGGAGGCGGATTTGAGGATCTGACGTTGGTTTTCATACTCGGGACAGGTGGCTATGATGTGGTCGCGCGATTGAAGCAGTTCGCCACAAGGGCAGGAGTGGTCTTCAGTGGGGATGTGTTTGTTGTAGTACTCACCCATAAAGGCATGACCTGTGCGGCATTGAATGAGGTGGCCATAAATGTTGCAGGGTGTGTGAATGAAGTGTTCGTGGGGTTTTAGGGCCGGGGTGAACCTGTTTGCTTGTAAGAATGTGCTTGGGCGTTGGAGTTGTTTGTGCCATTCTTCTGTCCAGGCTACGACGAGGTGTTGACGGGACTGAGATTTCTCATGGGAGAGGGATATGGGTGGGTTGTCTACTGCGATTTCAGTCGCTGCTTTCACCAGGGTATCTGCACGTTCATTGCCAATGATATATTTGTGACCAGGTGCCCATGCGATCTCGATGTGGTGTTGATTCGATGATTCGAGGAACGATAAGATGAGGGAGCGGGTGTGCAGGTTAATGTGTTGGGACGAGCCCGGTACAACATCAAATGTCGTCTGGACAGCGGCCTGGTTGTCAGCGAATACATGGATGTGTGTGATGTTGTTTTCTGTCGCGTAGTCCGTGGCAGCCTTCACTGCTGTGTTAATGGCGGTGGCTTCTGTGTCGTAGATTTCCATGTGAGGACCCAAAGGTTTGGACCCCTGGAAGATTTCATGTGGGCCATGGTATCCTATCCATCCGGCCCCTGCACTTTGTTGGCCTGCTTCATCTCTGTGCAGTGATCCGTCGGAGTACGACAGGATGTGGGATGGGTCTGACTGAAAGGTGCAGACGTATTTAATGTGGGCCGTGGCAGCTTTCTCTTTGTCGTCTTCAAGGTTTGTGCTCCTGACCAAGAGTCGGGGTGAGAAGGTGGCTATGGTTTTGGACCATGGGGGAATGGCAAATATGTCTATGTGGGGGATACTGGATGAGGAGCATGATGCGAGTTTGGTTAGACATGTCATTTTGGGGGGTTTCCTACTCCTTGGGCAGAATTTGTCTGGTGGGAGTGGAGGTGCAGGGTAAGCGCTGTCATATCCATGCCATTCCTGCAGGATCCTAAGGCGGATGGGGTTGGTATGAGCTAGCTTGTGTATCCTTGACACAGCATTGTTGCTAAGGTGTTCAAGAACGAGAGGGATTGGTGGGATGGTGCTGTCTATTTCTAGTGCATGGATTGGAGTGGTGCAGAAGGCTGCACAGATGTGGTGAAGGCAGGTATTTTGTACCTGGGTGAGTTTGCTTGCATGCTTCTTCTTACCATCCCACCAGACTGGGCTGGCGTACATCATGACACTCCATACACATGCACTGTAGATGGTGCGGAGGAGGCATTGGTGTAGGCCTCGGACTGTGTTTCCAAGCATGGTTAGTCCTTTGGCAATATTTTCCGCTTTGTTGGTAGCCATTTTTACATGCTCGTTAAAGAGCAGTTTTGAGTCGAATGTGATACCGAGCCACTTCATCGTGCCACAGTGGGTTACGGTGACATCCCCGTCTGGACTGGGGAGGGTAATGTCGGGGAAGACGATGTTGTGTTTTCTCGTGAAATGTGTGAGTTCACACTTGACGTAGTCGATCAAGAGTCCGAGTCCATGTAGGATGTGTCGTATGGTGAGGAACTCGGCATGTAGCGCGATCACGTTCTCTAGTAGACTAGTTGAGGAATTGTATAGATTGACATCATCGATGTAGCCGGCGAGTGTGGTGGGGGTGAGTTTGGCAGTGGGTGGTGCCTGATGGACGTATCTTATGGCTAGTCTGGATTGGAACTCTTCGAACACTGGGGACGCATACAGGATTGACAGTGCGGGGGATATGGGCGATCCTTGCAGGATGCCGTTCTCCACTGGTCTGGAATCAGATATTTGGCCATCTAGGCAGATTGCTGCCTCTCTATCGGATAAGAACGAGGTGACCCACTTCACCATGGGAAGCGGGATCCTTTTTCTGCGCATTATGGTTGCTAGTTTGTCGTGGTTGACGTAGTTGAAGAAGCCTTTGATATCTAGGGTCAGGCTGGTGGTGACGAGGCCATGGTTGCAGGCTGCTTCAATGTCGTGGGTGAACGCGAGAGTGGCATCAACTGTTGAGCTGCCTGGGCGGCCTCCAAACTGTGTGGCGGGGACTAAGTTGTGTTTGTGGATCATGTGGGATAGACAATGGGCGATGACCAATTCTAGGGCCTTGCCTAGGCATTCCTCTAGCTGTATGAGACGGTAGGTGTGCAAGTTAGAGTAGTCGGGTTTCTTTGGTTTGCGTAGTGCTACCGCTACTGTCTTTCTCCATACCCGAGGATGATACCTGATGTTCGCACAGCGGCTGATCAGGAGGTAGATAGGGATGGGGTTGGCTGCCCATGCCCAACAGAGGACCATATTGTTGATTTGGCTGGGGCCTGGGGCTTTATGCTGGTTTGGGTTGAATATTGCTCTACGAACTTCCGCATACGACACCGCTTCCCAAGCAATATCGTCAGGTTGGTCATGTTCAAGGTCGGTGGGCTCTGCATGTATGGGTGGGGGGGGTTGGAACAGTGTACTACGGAGGGCGTTGCACTTGTCTTCATGCGAAACTGCTGCGGGTAGGCCTTGGCTGGGACTGATGGAGGGGGAAGGGTATTGGCAGATACCTTTAGGCCACTTTGTGAACACCCATATGTCATCTGGTGTCGCCTTTTCTAGCTTGTTGTTGATCCACTTTCTCTTGGCTGCCTTCGTCAGTCGTTTTAGTCTATTTTTAGTCCTCTGGATCAGAGCCTGAGTCTCCGCATGTTCTTCATCAGCTATTCCAAGGAAAATTTGTGCAGTGTAGAGACTGTCCTGTCTCTAGGTGTGTAGAGTTGCTGATAGTAGTACTGACACTGGACTCTCTACCTTAGCTTATGTAGGCTTGTATTAGCTTACTAAGCAATTTCCCTCTTTCCTGTGTATATGTTTGAGCTCAGTCCTGGAGTGACTGAACACCTCTACTCTCCCTATTTCTCCTAGTCTCCCCAGTCCTTGGGAGCCTTGCCTGACCTCCAGAAGCTCCTGGGTCGAATGCACCTCATCTGAGGGAGCAGCCACCCAAACACTTTGTTGTCTTTTCAGCGGACCTTCTCAGGTCATGCAGGAACTCATATGCTTGAGTCAGCTCAGGCGTCCACCATGGGTGTGCCTGTATACTGTCTTTGTGCTTGGGTATGTGCGCCTCCATGGCAGCTTGTAGGGCACTGTGCAGCTCTAGTGCTGCGATATCAAGGGTTTGCATGGATGGCCTTTCGTCATGCAGTCCTCCGAAGGCCCACGCACGGTCTTCAACTTCCGACTGGTACGCCGACTTCCACTTCTTCAGTGTGTCCTCATCCAGGTTTCTCCACCGGAACCTTTGGGCTGTGACATTGTCCAGTGCTACTGCTCCACGATCCATCTTCCATGTCAGCAGGTAGTGATCAGATCTGTGTGCTAACTCAGGTGCGATCCTCCATTCAAAGACAGAGTTGGTTTTGAGCGCGGCATTGTTGGCGAATGTGAGGTCAAGGACTGACGTGGCCCTGCTGCAGTGTGATAGAAACGTGGGTGATCCTTTGTCATTGCACATGGTCATGTGGTTGCCCACCAACCACTCTATGAGTGCCTCAGCTCTGGGGTTGGGTGTCAAAACCGGTTCTCCTCGACGATCTTACTAGGAGGTCCAGAGGTGCAGGGAACTAATGAGGAGGTAAGTCCAGACACTAGTAGGTGCTAGTTAGTGCGGAGAGTCAAGTCCGGGTCAAATGAACGAAGTCCGGGCACTAGAGGAGCACAGGGAGTAAGTCTGGGTTTTTGCGGAGTAAGTCCGGACCACGGGAAAGTGGTCCGGAGTTGAGCGCAGCTTGTCCGGAGTGAAGGACATCCCAGAGGTGGGATAGTCCTGAGAGGTCTAGCGTTGAGTCTGGGACAGAGGTGGCTTTTGCCCTCGTGCAAGTAGGAGACTTGCTAGGATCGGACATAGGACCAAGGGGACGAGATAGGACGGAGGCCGGAGTTGGCCGGAGTTCAGGAGAACAAGATGGGATTAGGAGAGCATGGTGGGTAGTACAGAGTGGGGAGTATCTTAGTCGAGATTTGATCTAAGGACTACTAGGCTAGAGTACGGTAGTTTATATAGTAATGAAACTAAGGTGAGTATATACGGTGACAAGTAAACACCTTAATGTTGAGACAAGGGATGGAGCAGAAGCAGACAGGAAAATAAACCAGGTACAAGAAAATAAAGCAGGGACAGGAAAATAAACCGGAGCGGAAGCAGACACGGGGAACTAGAGTTACAGGGACGACGGAGGAAAAGCAGGGACAAGGGAACTAGGTCGGAAGAGGACAGGTAAGGGTCAGAGGTGGACTTAACTAATGTTAAGTCCGGAGCGATGTCCAGGACCGGAGGAAGTGGGACCAGAGGAAGTGCATGACCGGAGGAAGTGCAAGAGCGGAGGGAGTGCACAGGTGGAGGAAGGGCGGAGTAGTCGGAGGAAGGTCTGGAGTTGGACATGGAAATGTCCAAGGCCATTGGTGGACCTGACAGAGGGAGCGGAGCGGAACAGGAGCAGACCTGAGCCGGAGTTGGATGTACCAGCCGGAGTTGGGCTACGTTGCAGACAAGGCTAAGGGAGTGGCCAGACTGAAACCGGAGTAGCGACTAGTGGTAAGTACAGGTCCGACACGGAGGAGTTAGACTGCGGATCTGTCTGTAGGAAGACAGGGGTTAGTCCTGAGGCGGAGATGGACATAGTGACCGGAGTTGAGCTGGAGTGCAGCTACAGGGCTGGAGATGGCCGGACTAGATCCGGAGTTGCATCTATGCCTAAGGAGAGGTCAGGCGGGCCATGGTTAGACCGGAGTTGCGACTGGAAAAGTATGGATATGACATTGGGGCACGGTTCGTCTATGGCCCAAAGGGGGTGGTGCATGTTGAGGTCACTGGAGACAACTACCGGGAGGTTCTCCGGGAGGGTGACATTACGGAGGCGGTCTGCAGACCAGCTGTTGTGATCATCACCAGCCTGTTGGTTGTAAACATTCACCACGAGCATGGGGGGATTTGGTGGCTGGTCAACCTGTAATATTTATATATCAGCATCTGATACTAGGTCAGAGTGGAGTGTGACATGGAAATCATCCCTGCGCCTATAGTAGGCCATTGTCTGCGGGGTGAGGTCTTCCGGGATGGGTTGAAGTGGTAGTATTGGGTTCCAGCCGCTTAGCACTACTGGGCCACATCAGCAAACCAACCCTTTTGGTTAGCCGATGTCCCAGGATTTCTGACACTTTAGCCGAGCGCCAAGCCCGGCCCAGTCTAGCCTAGATTCACACAGCCTCGTTTGGGTGACTCCAGTAGTTACAGCAGTACCAGACTGTAGTACGAAATAGTACATCTCACGCGAGTCGAACATCCTATAGTACTGTATATACTAATCCAAGATGACGTTGAGAGCGGACGCTGGCAGATCAATCAGAAGTGAAGGAGTGAGAAATGAAAATCAAAACTTACTGCCAGGTCGAGAGTGACAGCGGGCCAAAGGTTCTCGCATCGCATACTCCGACATAGGTGAATGGCCGCTTTCTCTGATGGTCAAGCGGACGCAACCAACGAGTTCGTCCGCTGCATGTAGATCTCTCTCTGCCCGCTCAAGCATGATCCGATTGAATTGCAGAGCGATGGTGTTGCGATGCACAATTTCATAGGCGAGGTCCTTCTGCATAAGTGATATTTGACGGTCGCTTTGAGCAGCCTCCAGGAGGAGGTAAGCCTCCATACTGTTGCATGGAGGAGGAATATGGCATACGTACGGTCTTGCTGCTCGCTCAGGCTATTGGAAGAAATGTTAGTACACCAATATTATACTTAGCCATTGATGATCACTGACCTGTGTGTCTAGTAATGATTCAGATTGTTTGTCAGGTTCGATCGATGACATACAAGGATGCTTGTTTAAAGGGCCTGCCATGCGAAAAAGCCCAGTACCGCACATGGGAGATATAGGCATTTCGTGGAGTTCGGCAAGCGAGGGGAAGTGAAAACGGTCAGCACACTGACCAAGCTGTGGGTGACGATCCTGGCTACGAGCGTCCAAGTCGAGGTTGGTAGACGCATCCATGGTGGTGGTTAGGCACAACTTGGGTAGGGTAGTAGTATGTACTTAGCAGCAGCATTAAAAGTGTGGTTCAAAGATAAGTCTACACCAATTATGTACAAGTAAGCGATCGCGTTTGAGTCACCCTACTACAACTTCTCCCAGTATGTATTACGGTCTTCAAACCGTAGGATTCAAGTCTCTTTGACTGACTGACTTCCCTGGCTATTGACGGATGCCTTGAAAGAAAACTACGCTCGGACAACCAAAGAACATTAGCTGCCCTCAGTGCGGCAAGAAATTTTGCACGGCAACCAACATCCTTCAGCACATGAATCAACCCACAAGTTCATGCTACCGTTCTCTAACCGAAGAGATATCAGGTTTGATCAATCCTGGCAGTTCCGCTGAGGACTTCTTCAACAGGGAAACATCCTACTGCGCAGGACATTGATATTCCTGATGCCGATTACTTGCAAGACGACGTTGACATGCCTCCCGCCAATGATACCTTCCCTCCCCTTCCTGATCACGACGGCCCTGCCTTTCTTGATCACAACGATCCTCCCCCTCCTGATCACGATGATCCCTTCCTTCCCTTCGATAACTCCATTGGTGGCGAACGCAGGCAACTCCCTGGTGCTGCAAGATTTGTCGAGACATACCAAGGGTGCACGGAAACGTTTCCTGGAGGAGAGACATTTATGAGTCAATTCAGAAATGATCAATATGCGGAGCAGCGACGGCAGAATATTTACTTCCCTTGGGCATCATGACAGGAGTGGGCCTTCGCTTCGTGGCTCCTGTGGTCTCGTCTTAGCATGGCCGCGATTGACAGTCTTCTGTCTCTTGAGATTGTAAGTAGCGACTTTCAGGGTGTTTCAAGTCTTACCGCCCC